>CM029476.1:2000988-2085450 GCA_017140325.1 Eucalyptus leucophloia subsp. euroa
AATATGTACTAGTGTAAAATGTTTTATGTTTTCCTCGATCAACAGCATTACTGCTTTGCCGGCCAAAAAGCTGTTGCTCTAGAATTCACTAATTGCAACCATCTTGATCTTTCTCCAAACTCGTTGCCATTATCGCCTATATGTTGTGAGCTCAGGGCTCTTTCCATCAAATCAGAGACAGGAGAATTCTCTTGTTTCTACAAGAAATAAAAACTTGTGTAGTCTCAATGGAAAACTTAGGGTGCGTTTGTTTGCGTTTTTGTTTAAAAATTGTTCCAGGGAACAGAAATAGAAAAAAGTGTTTTGTTCGGGAACAATTTCTGAACAAAAAAACACGTTTGGTAAACTTGTTTCGGGAACAAAAAATAAATAGAAACACGTTTGTTAAATTTGTATAATTTTTTTATTTCTTTTATTTTTTCTATTTTTTTCTTATTTTTCCTTTTTTTCTTTTTTCTTTTTCCTTTTTCTTTTTTTCTTCATTTGGCCGGTCGCCGGCCTCGCCATGGCCGGCGACCGGCCGACGAGGGCCGGCGGCTGGCCGACTAGGGCCGGCGGCCTCGCCCGGGCCGGCGAGCCCGGGCGAGGCTCGCCGGCCCGGCGAGGCCGAGCCTCGCCGTAGCCGGGCGAGGGTCGGCCTCGCCTTGGCTGGGCGAGCTCGGCCTCGCCGGATCTGGGCGAGATCGAGCTCGCCCAGCCCGATGCGCCGACATCTCGTCGATCTGGGCGAGCTCAATCTCGCCCAGATCCGGCGAGGCCGAGCTCGCCCAGCGGCCGGCGAGGCTCGGCCTCGCCGGATCTGGGCGAGCTCGGCCTCGCCGGCTGCGGTGATTTCTCACTGAAACTCTTGGATGTAAATTATTCAATGGGTTGGGGAGGTTTAGTTGGCAACTACTGTTCTCTATATGAAGCTTGAACTGAGCGCCATATTTTCATAACGTGAATAAAAAACTATTATTTAGATTTCATAGTTTTGTTCCCTTAGGCATTCAAGAAAGCTGAATGAATTAAACGTACACATCAACAATAACAGTTCTTTACATATCTCAATGCCCTCGGTACTTTTTTGTGAATGTTGAAAAATAATATTTTTAGTGTCAAAATCTAATTATATTTTTTTTTCTATATTCAGACGCAAAAATTAACATGCTCTTCCTACCCGCTACAGTCTCACGATTGAACTTTGAAAAAAAATCTCATCAATTTGTGTGAAATGTATACGGTTTTTATTAAAGAAAGGAAACAAGTAAAGAATTGTTTTCGTGATATGTGCATTCAATTTGTTCAGCTTTCTTGAATGTCTAAGTGAACAACACCGTAATGTAAATATCTTTTTCAACCACTTTACGAATACTTGGCGCTCAGTTCACTCTTCATATAAGAGATCAGTAATTGCATGAAACCTCCACAAGCCATTCTATATTTTATATCGAAAAGCTTCAATAAGAAATCAACGCACATAGCTCAAGTTTTCCACTGAAGCTGCACTAGTTTTTGGTCCAAAGAGAACAGCCAGAATTCTCTTCTCTCTCTGATCAGATGAAGCCAGCAGAAGATTCACAAGATACGATCAATAGCAGCCACGAGTTCCAAGAAAAATCAATCTTATCACAATCGCATCAAAGACTTGAAGAGCCGATAGAGTGATCGCATTGAAGGGAAAACGACGATGATATTGGTGAGACCGGAGGGCAAGGGTCGACTCTAAACTAGAGGGAGAGAATGTCATTCCTAATGATCAAACGGCAAGGGTCAAAGGTCAAGAATTAGACAAAGGGATTGCATCGAAGGGAAAGCAACGATGTTATTGCGAAAGAAATTAGTGAAATCAGCCATGGATTGGAAGCAAGGGGATCGTCCCAATTGCCCGCAGAAGTTTCGAGTGCACCAAATGATGGTCGAGATGATCTCCCCTCCATGCAAAACATCGATGCCGGCGGTCAAGTTGGAGAATGGTCAAACGAATCGATGGTATCTATACTCCCTTGTGAAGCAATCTTTTACAAGAAGGATTATGACCGTAATACACTCCAATGAGTGATGATCTACCATATCATAACAACCTTCTGATCCTCCTTCCTTTTGGTTCAACTCCATTGCACAGATGCTCCCCAATTTCAAGGTACCTACTACTTTTGACTTGACTGAATCCAACGTTCAATTCGGTCCTGCATTTCATAATTTAATTTATGTATAGATATAATCAATAGGGAGAAATACTAAGGCTCAAGTAATAATAGTCTATACATCTCTGTGTTTTGGTGACTCCTTTGATTCTTGCAACTCTCCTATTTTCAATTCCTTTCGAGTTTCTTTTTCTGCAGTTTTTTCTGGTAGACTTTTGATTAAGAATTTGTCTCCACCTCCTCTAAATTGTCAACTTTGCCATTGGGCTATCTCATACCAACAACGTGGTTGTCGTTGACATTTGAGTTCGGCAAGATAGGGTATGAATAAGGAAAGTATTAGATGTAACTTATTTGCTTTCTTTCTTCAACGATATTCCTCTTTCTTTTCATTGATGCAAAGAAAATCTATGTTTATGTACAAGTGTAAAATGTTTCAGTTCTCTCGATATAAGGAAATAAGTAAGGAACCGTCGTTTTAATTATATGCAGAATATTAAAACTTTTAGTAATCTTGATTTAAAAGTAACAAACTAATAATTGCTTTTCAAAAAACTTGGCCCTCAATAATCAACTTTTCATATAGCGAATCAGCACTTGCAAATTAAACCTCCACAAGCCAATTTAAATCTTATATCCAAGTGTGTTAGAGAGAAATCACCGCATAAAGTAGAGCTTCAATTGCCATTACTAATAGTATCTTATGAATTTGCTGCTCATTTCATAAGATCTGGGGAACAAAACATATAGTTTTAGTGGAAAATTCTATACTCTTTGACTAATCTAGTGAAACGAGCTATGGATTTTGATATTTGAAACCGGTATGCTCATGCTACATTTATCCAAAATTAATTTTTATGCAATAAAAAATCTCAAACTGCATAATTTGTGCCACTTTTATATGAAGTGAATGTCTATATCATAAAAAAATTGAAATTGGTACACTCATATGACGTTTATCCAATTTGAGATATTTTGTGATAAGAAAATTAGTTAAGAGTAAATGTGGTATGAGTGTACTGCTCTCGAATATTTGGTGATATCAGCTTCATGAATTATATGTAGAATATTAAATTCTTTCTAGTTTCATTAACCATTTTTCAACATGTCTCAAAAACTTGACCCCTCACATATAATAGATCGGTCTCTTGCAGAGGTGGCAAAATAAGTTTTAACTCAGATGTAATGGCTCGGGTGAGATTGGATTGCCTACAATTTGAAATATGGGTAGGAATGGGTTTAATTATGCCGCTGCCGCCGCCGCCACCCGAGGAGTCTCCTCCCCGGCCTTCTTCATTTCTCGTGCTGCGCACCCGTGTTTCAAGGGGGAAGCCCACTTAGATCCAAAGGGGCCAGGTTACCTCTCGGAGAGAGGTGTGGTGGTCTGGCCAGTGGGAAGAGCTTATTTATCGAGCCCTCTCCCACGCTCTAGCCCGGGGCTGAAGGGACTCCCACCCTAGGGAGGTTATCCCTCCATTAGCCTGGCCCCGTCTTTCCGAGCTGTCAAGGCCTTTTAAGGTCCTACCTAGGACCAACCAAAAATCAATTATATACGGGTTGTAGTGGGTTCGGAAAGAAAGCCACTTTTGAGATATTTAATGACAGTATAATCCTAAAATTGTTTATTCAGACCGAATTTTTGTGTGATGTCAAGCCGAGAATATTGGAATTCTTCTAGGGCATCGGTAATTTCATAGAAATTGTTGGTTAGGACAAAAAAAAAAAAAAGTTGACGCTTTAATACCGGACATAAAGAACGTATAATCAATCTAAAAGCTCATGGTTTTGCAAAGTCCAAAATCAACTTCCACAATAATGTTGCGATGGGGCGAGCGATCGAACAAAATATAGACAGAAGAAAGAAAAATAAATCGGACATCGGATTTACGTGGTTCAGTCGTAAAGACCTACGTCCACGGGGAAAGCAAAGAAATTTCACTATAGATCGAAAGCGATCTGAGGAGATTACACACTCAAGTCACTCAAATACTCTCTCGGTGTTTCCCAAGCCTCAATTTAACCCCAAACCCAAGTCATTTCGGCACAAAATTATTACACAAGCTTAAAACAAACGCTGAAAAAGAACTCCTTTTCTTGATCGCGCTTCAGCTTGAAGACATGCGACTCCTCCTTTTCTCTCGTATGGGTGCAACAACAACACCCCGAAAAGAAGACCTCTTTCGCGGCTTCCTTCTGCGACTTCTACGTAGGGTTTGAGCGGCAGACGTATGTTGAGCGGCTCCCTCTTATCTTCGGCTTGTGCGTGCAGCAACCAACCAGCGAAAAAAAACCCTCGGCGTCCCATATAATGTGTGTGTGCCCAAGGTCAAAAGTTTGACCTTGGGCCCCACTTTCCTTTTAATTCTTCACGTGCAGCATACGGGAACTCCTTTCTTCGCATGGAGAAGCTTCACGCCGCTTTCCTTTTCTATTTGATAAAGGATTCCGCAGCAAACAACTTTCCTCCTTTATTTTATTTTTATATTTCCTTTGTGAGTCCACCGAATTTCGCATTTTAGCAAACGCTCAAACTCGAGTCATATTTAACAAATAATGTCCACAACTTGCATTAAATAAAATTATATAGGCAGAAAAAAGAATTTATTTATAGACACCTTCACTTCTTATTACACAACCCGACTCTAACCTATTCACGCATGTGTTCTAGTCCGTTAGCTCGGTGCTCACCCACATCTCCATATTGCTAAATTGCCACACAAAGTCCTAACCCATGACTCGCTCCATTTGATCTTGGGAACCAAATGTACAGCTTCGATGGAAAATTCTCCACTCTCTCATGATCTAAGGAAACAAGCCACAAATTCACAATATATGACAGCTAATGACAATGTGTTCGGAGAAAGATGGGAAATGTCGTAGTCGCCTCAACTAGTCGTAAACCTCACACGTCAAGAAGGCATTAATCAAATCTCTAAAATAATTTTTTTTTTTTTTTAAGTAGAGAATTAGGCCCCGCCCAAGCCCATGCAGGCCTCCGTGCAGTCAAGGGCATGGGAGACAAAGGAACGTGCCTTGTCGACTTTTTTTGACTTCGAGGAATGTTCGTAGAACCCATCCTTCATTTGATCTTGGGAACCTTATGTAAACGCAACTGGATGAGGAAGGAGACGCTTTGACACGACGAAGATGGAAAGGGCAATGGAGAGAGTTGGGTGCGTCACGCACGGTGCCGATTCGGCTCCCATGGTTTACTGATGATGCAGGTTCGAGAGCAGCGAGATGCTGGGGACTTTCCTGGCGTCGGCGCCCTTCCTGGAGGAGTCGTGCAGGCTGTGCAGCTTCGTGGCGGACCAACGCGGCGAGGGCGCGTACCTGGAGTTCTCGGGCGTCCAGGTGATGGACGGGTCCGAGCCGAGCTGCAGTACCCTGATGGCGCTGGGCGAGCGCCGATGCGAGCATCTGTTCTCGCCATTGGAGTGCGACAGCGACGGTGAGGGGATGGTCAAGGCGGATGCCGGATTTCTCCGTCTCTTCCTGGAATTTTTTCAGGGACAGGATTTCCAGAACCAGGTACGCAGTCCTTTTTGCCTCGTTTATCTTCAACTTAGAAGACTGGCTATACGTGAATTCGTTCTTTTCTGTGGGTAATTATGTTACATCTTCATCAGTCGAACAACATCAACTTTGACGAAATTATAGTTTAGCTTCCAGTCACCCTCCTGATAAATTGATCGGTCTATGGATTTTGCATAACTTGTGATTCATGATCTGGACTGTTTGTTCGTCAGTCAAGTGCATACCTACTATGCGTGAATGCGACATTTCGAGAGCCCATTAACTTGATTTTCAAAGCAGAAAAGAGCCGAGATAATGTTGGTGGGTAGGAAAACCTATAAACATTTGCACGGCAGACTTAACTGTTGAGAGTATTTCGAAAGGCACGTGTATCTCTGCATTTTAAGTGATGAGTGTGATTGCATGAGATTGCAATATTCGATGCACCTGATAACAACATGAAAAGAGTGTTGAGTGTGATTGCATGAGATTGCAATATTCGTTTTTACCAAAGTTAATATATTTTTAAGTTATTCTAATGTGATTTAATCTTTCAAGGCCTTATCTGGAAAAACACACTGTGAATTTGTTTTTCACCGGGGAAAAGAAGAAAAAGAATGCATGATGAGAAAAATATCCCCTTAAACATCTGCAATAGATATAACCAAAACTAATTTTTGTATCATAAAAAATCACAAACTACTTGATCCGTGCCATATTTTTCCAAAACAAAAATCCATATCATAAAGAAACTCTAAATTGGTACACTTACGTGACATTTACAATTTGAGATTTTTTGTTATATGAAAATTAGTTTGGGGTAAATGTGGTATGAGCATACCATTCTTCATTATTTTGTGATATCTGTGCAGAATATTAGATTTTTCTAGTTTTGTTGTTTTAAAAGAAACAAATAATTTATTGTTTTTCAACATGTCTCAAAAACTGGCCCCTCACAGGTAATACATCGGTCTCTTGCAGAGGTGGCAAAATGAATTTCAAATCATTTTTAATGGCTTGGGAGAGGTTGGGTTGCCTAAAATTTGGCATATAGGTAGGAGTGAGTTTAATCAACCAAAAATCATTTACTTACGGGTTGTAGTGGGTCCGGAAAGAAAGCTACTTTCTAGACATTTAATGAAATTATAATGCTAAAATCGTTTATCCTAGACCAAATTTTTGTATGATGTCAAGCTGAGAATATTGGAATTCTTCTAGGGAATCGGCAATTTCATAGAAACTATTAGTTAGGAAAGCAAAATTGATCTATAATACTCCACAAACTATCTCTCAAAATTTGGAACTAGGGACCGGACTTGTTAGTCTTAAGATTGGGAATCAAACGAAACTACCAATCTAATGAAATCAATGTTGGCACCTAAATTTTGTCTTTTACGTAAGACTTAATTGCGTAAAAAATTAGGAATTATTCTCTAAAAAACAAAAAAGTAAAAAGTAAAGCAAATAATTTTCATTAAGACGTACCGTGTTTTAATTACAATGCATCGCATATAAACATTCGGAACATTTGCATTACTAATATTAAATAACATTCAAGAAATTTAAACTTTTTTTAATTAAAAAACAAAAAAAAACCACATCCGGGCGGGTCTAGGGCCAACCTAGGGCCAACCTTAGGCCAGCCCCTCCTTCGTTTCCCTTTCCTTTTTCCCCACATGGGGCCAGCAAGGGGGAAAAGGAGGGGGGCGGGGCTGGTTTTTGCTGGAGAAGAAAGCAGTCCTTTGCTGGTTCTCTGGTTTTTGAAGAGAGAGAGAGAGAGATTTGCTGCTGAGGGAAGCCAGGGAAAACCGAGAGGAAAGGGGAAGGATAGAGGAGGAAGGATGCTCGCGCGGCGGAGGACAAAAACACCCCCCCAAACCCCAACCGTGATCGCCGGCCTCCATTCTGCCCAAAGCCTGGCGGAAGCTTCAGTCGCAGTTCTTGGGCGAGAAGGGATACTGCCCGTCGTCCATCAAAGCTTTGTCGCCGACATTCAACGTTGGAAGCGTCATCCCCGAACCAGGTAGGAGTCCGTCGCTCAAACACCCCATTTTTGCACTCCCCACCGAACCCGAGATCTCAAACTGCTTTTGCCCTGCAAGATTCTGAGCTTCTTACATAGAAATAAGAATGATCTGTGATCGATAATGCTGAATCGAGATCTGTTTGTCGAAATCGAGGCTTGTTGCGCCATGGATATAAATTGGGAAATTATTATTCGAAACGCGTGACATGTGCTTGACAAAATGCCTCAATGAAACCCTGAAATATCCCATCGACGTTTGAAGCTCCGTTTAATGTTTAATTATTTACATATTGTTGAACTTCGTCTGATTCTTCGCGTTTTGATGTGTTTTCATGTGACTTTGCATTGTCCGAGCCGGTCTTGCGTACGCCCCTTCGCCGGAGCTAGCTTCCCCACGCCAACGAGCCTACGGTTCAAGGCCGTTCGAGTTAGCATCTCTTCCTATTCTTTAGTGCCTTTGTGTTTGTTTGATTTTTGGAATTTCTGGTGTTCAAACCGTAGGTTAGGTGAGGGTTTTTTTTTTTTTTGTGAAATTTCGTGGTCGCCGGAGTGGGCCGCCGGCGTCGGTCGTCGCCGGTCGGGACAACCGGCGGGTGTGGCAGTGTAAGTGCCGGTGTCCGTAGAGGATGGTTCGGTGTCTGGTCTGTGGGTTTGAAAAATAAAAGAGAAGAAGATGAAGTTGCAGAGACATATACCTTCAGCTTCGAGCACCGAGGGTGGCTGAAGGAAGAAGAAGGCGCAGGGAATAGAACAAAATAGGGAAAAGACAAAAAAGAGAAAAAGAAAGAAAAAATAGAAAATTTTGAAAACATAAAAATAACTAAAAATAATTAGAAAATTTTCGTTTTGTAATCCGACTGGGGCGGATCCGGATTTAGGTCGGGTCAGCGAGTGAGATTGGGTAAACGGTCACAGCCCGTTCCCCGAATATAATAATAAATAGATTACAAATTTAAAAATTCTGGATAACATTTTAAAAATTATAAAAAATTCAGAAAATGATAAAAATCTTAGGGTTCCTAAAATTTTAATTTCGAAAATCGATGCAAAAATTACAAATATGAGAAAATCATTAAGAAAATTAAAAATTTTGGAAAAACATTAAAAAAAATTGAAAAAAATTGAAAATCCACAAAATATTTTTTAGAAAATTCAGAAAAATTTAAAAATTCCTAAAATTCAAGAAAATTTTCCAAAAATTTTAATTTCTCAAAAATAGCTTAAAAAGTCTTTTTGGGGGAATCTTCTCATTAAATGTGTGAAAATCTTTGGTGAAATCATGCTCAAAATTAAACAAGCCCCTAGAGCTCCACCGTAGGATTCTGATTATCCTTTAAAATGAAGCCCCTTGATTATGTACTTTCATTATGTTGATTATGGCCTAAAGGCTTATATGATAATGTTAAATCTTTGTTCTCCCATACAATTAATTTAACGATTTCCTTGGCTGCTTATTGTTATTTTAATGATTGCGCATCCATATGATCATCTCACGTGTTAATGGATTAGTTTAAAATTAGGTACCAAAATGCTTAACAAAAATATTTTCTTAAAATGAACAAGATTAGGTACCAAAATGGCATTAATTGGTTAATTCGTGCAATCAAGTCTCCGATTCTAGATTTTGTAGTTGTATAAGAAGTGAGATACACTTGCCTCATTTGGTTTTTAATTGACCTTGATAGGCTAGTGGCGATTCCTTATTATAAAATTCTTATGAATACCTTAATGTGGCGTGAGGTATGAGCTTGGAAAAGCTCGTGTTTGATCATGGGCCACAGGCCTATCTTTTAGGTAGTACCCCCAAACCTATTCCCTCCCCTAAGGGGTAGGTCACAACAACCGGTTACTTTTTTCCATTACTTGATGTTATATATTATGAAGAAATTAGGAAAAAAAAAAGCTGATTACTTTTATTTTTTAAGAAATAATATTAAAAAAAATGTGTTATCGATCAGCCTAGTTCCCCCTAGGAATTGGAAAGCGGACCGCCTGGACACTAATTCCACTTTTAGGCATCGAGAATTAGATCAAACTAGCCGCCTTAGTCTGTTTCCAATGGTTCTCAATTCACGTGGTCTGTTTTACACACCCCTAGTTTATTAGTAGTTGCACATGGAATATTGAAAATTTTATTTTTATGGAATTTTGTTTTCAATTCAAAAATATGCTAGCCAAAATTACTGACGGCTTAGGGCACAAGTTACACAGGTAAGGAGGTTTACTTTGTCTAATACTAGACATAGAAAGAGGGTAAGTACACTAAAAATGTCAAAAGTTGTGTACGATGTTTAGTTTAGTGCCAAAAGTTTCCGTCGGATCACTTAAGTGCTAAATCAGAGGAAAAACGATCACTTTGGTGCCACCAACGAGAGATTTCAGCTAAAATGATTACGTGACTTTTATATTTTAAAAAAAAAAAAATCAACATGGCTTTTAAACGATATTGTTTTACGTCCGCCTTGAGAAAACGATATTGTTATGCCGTCATACGTGAATAGCCTCACAAAAACAACACCGCACAGCTCATATGGGAATTGAAATTACAGTTTTTTTGTTTGATTCTCGCCCAACGTCGACCTAGCTTGCTGGGCCACTGTCGCTCGACCTCTGTCGTAGTTGCTCGACTAGGTGAGCGAGGAGAGGCTGAGGTTGTTTCTCGAGTAAAAAGCAACGGGAAGAATAGTAGGTGAGGGCGGAAGAGGAGGAAGAAGAGGGGTTGGAGGTGGAGAGATCGAAGATGAGGAGGGTGAGGGAAATAACGAGGGCGTAAATGGAGATGGTGGATTGGGATCTGCTTAGGGAGCAGTTGAAGTGGGTCATTCGAAAGGGGAAGGAGAAGGAGGAGGAGAGGAGGAGGGGGACAAAAGCTTGGGCTTGTTGACAATATCAGACGAACCTGAGGCGGAGTTGTGCCGGTGTCGGTGCCGTTGCTAATGTCGTTGCCTAGTGCTGGTGCTGGTGTTGTTCTGCGGGGAAAAAGACGACGGGGAAGCCCATGCCATACCATCTCTCTCTCTCTCTCTCTCTCTCTCAATTTGGGGATTTAAAGTTCTAACTTGGGGGAAAGATGCCAAACAACATCGTTTTGTTGTTTACTGTACTTTCCGACGGGCCACATCAACTTAAAAAATTAATAAAAAAGTGTCACGTCGGATTTCCGGTCAATCGATCGGCGTTGGTATTAAAATGATTGTTTTTCAAACTTTTTGACACTTAAGTGATCCAAAATAAACTTTTGACACCAAAGTAAGTACCGTACACAACTTTTGGTACTTCTAGTGTACTTATTCCTAAAGAGAGGTTTCCTTTGTCAAATACCAAACATAAAGAACAGGTAATCAATCTAACAACTCATGGTTTTGCATAGTTATAAATGAACTTATTATCCGCAACTCACACTAGCTAAAATTATGTAGGTGAAAAAAGAGTTTATTTAGAAGCACCTTCACTCTCCCTATTTCATAACCAAATCCAGAACCTATTCACATAGGTGTCCTCATCCATCAATGCGATGCTCACTTGCATCTCCATGTTGTTCAAGTGCCACGTGAAGCCTAGCCTATGACTTGACCTGAGCACACCATCTCCCCCGTTGACTCAGAGAGCTAGTTAATAGAGTGCTCACTCTTTAGGGAAACATTTTAAGGAGAAAAATCATCAAGAATTGTAGCTTGGACTGGGTTGAGTATATGTTAGGTCCAGATTAGGTATACCTCGCAAATTTTTGTATTGTCTAATTAGGTTAATTTGAACATAACCATTTTCAACCCAACTCGATCCACTCGTTTGATGAGCCTAGTCTATTGCATATTAAACCTCCACAAACCAATATAAATCTCACATCAATGTGTCTCGGAGAGAAATCTCCACATAGATTGAGAGCATGGGGCTCAATTCACTAGATCTGGGAACAAATGTGTAGCTTCAATGGAAAATTCTCTTCTCTTTCCTAATCTAAGGAAACGAGCCATAGATTCACAATATATGATTGTTAATGACAATGAATCCGGATAAAGATGAGAATGGTTGCAGTTGCCTCAAGTGGTTGTGAATGTTGCTCGTCCCGAAAAGTACTACAGAAATCTCTAAAAAGATAATAGAGACAGATTTAGGCCTGGCCCAAGCCAAGGTAGGCCTCCATCCCTATCACGGGCATGGGAGACAAGGGGCTGTACTTGGCATGGTCGATTGTTTCTTTTGGGCCCAGCCCGGAATGGCCCGATTGTTGGCCCTAAGTTTTGGTGATGGAAAATTATTTGTCCTCGCCCTCAATTATATAGAGAAGGGCCTAGTTATCTTATCTGTTTGGTTTCATTTTTTTTTCTTTTTCTTTCTTTATTTGTTAGCGTTTTAGTGACACAAACGTTTAGTAATTCGAGGGGAGAATTTGTTCATACAAAAAAAAAAAAAAGCAGGGACTAATTTAATATTGTGACAAAAGCTATATATGCTGCACAACGCATATTCTTAGATAAAGTCTTCATCCTGATCCATTTACAGCTCATTGTTCCAACGAAGTCCCACTTTGAGCTTATCCAAATATTTAATCTCTTTCGGCGTTGCCATTTGTATAATTTCACTTTAATAGATGCACTTGATATACCAAAGACTTTACTATTAGCATCACCTCTCCTAAATCATCTTGTCCTATTGTTGTGATACCGTAATGAATGGTGTTGCTTGCTTCATAATCTCTTAGATGATGCAAGACAATTGGCATACAACTTGTTCAAAAAATTCAAGGATCTTTGTGAGATATATATTAAAGAGTGGGAAAATTTCTAAAAAGAGTCATAAACTTATTATTTGGAATCCTAAACTTTTTTTCTTTTTGTCAATTAAGTCATAAAACTTTTGTAATTGTATCAATTCAGTTTATTCAGTCAATTTTGGCCAACTAGCACAAATGTGGACACTAGCCATCCTACATGATGCGATTGGCATTAATGCAAACAATTTTAAACAATATTTTATTTTATTTTTTTAATTTTTTCTAATTTTTCTTTTTCTTTTTTTTCCCCTTCCCTTCTAGTTGGAGGAAGAAGGAAGGGAAGGAAAGAAATAGAGAAAGAAAAAAAAAGGGAATTTAAAAAAAATTAAAATATCATTAAAAATTGTTTATATCAATGCCAAAAATGGATGAACTGAATTAGCACAAATGCAAAAGATTTAGACATCAATTGGCAAATAAAAAGATTGAAGATTAAATTGGTAGAATTACAATAAATTTTAGACATTTTTGGTCATTTTTTATTAAATGGCATGGTCTTGTTAAAGAGTGAATTCGAAGTATATATTAATTAACTGACAAAACATTTATTAAAATAGTGAAATATATTTATTTTTTTAATCGAAATTAAAGAGTGAATTGAACGTTGCAAACGTTTCTTTAATCAGAATTTTTTTGTTGCTTTGCTGACTCTTAGCTGAGACCCGTCTGCGTATCTTTCCTACGTCGTGACCATCGAATCACTGAGCAGTCGCGCCCATCTATGGTACAGAATTTCCCCGTTGCCGTTGACCGTCGTTTTTGTTCTTCTCTTCTTCCGCAAAGAACCATCGCTGAAACGTGCAAAATGACCAACCCGCGCGCCCGCCATCCTTTTTCATATAATAGAGCCGCTCTCAACTCTTGGAGCAATCCAAGAACTGAAAGACTCGAGCGCTCTCCATGGAGGCCGAGTCGTCTCCGTGCGTGATAAGCCCAACTCCCTCTGTTGCCCTTTCATCGCCTGACGTCCAGTTGTCGTCTCCTTTCTCACCCCGTTGCGTTTACTGATGCAGGTCCGAGAGCAGCGAGATGCTGGCGACCTTCTTGGCGTCGACGCCACTCTTGGAGGAGTCGTGGAGGCTGTGTAGCTTAGCAAACTCCACCGCGCCGAGGAGCTTCGTGGCGGACCAACGCGGTGAGGTCGGGTACATGACGTTCTCGGGCGTCCAGGTGATCGACGGGTACGAGCCGAGCTGTGGGACCCTGATGGCGCTGGACAAGTGCGGATGGGAGCATCTGTTCTCGCTGTTGAGGTACACCGGTGATGGCGAGGAGACAGTCAAGGTGGACGCGGGATTCCTCCGTCTCTTCCTGGAATTTTACCATCGACAGGATTTCCGAAACCAGGTATGCAATTTGCCCTGCTTGACTTTGGCTTAGAAGACGTTACATTTTCATAAGTCGAACGTCCTTCCACGAAATTATGGTTTAGCTTTCAGTCACCCTCCTCATAAATTGATCGGCATACGGACTTTGCATATCTTGTGATTCATAATCTGGATTGTCTGTTCATCATTCAAAGTCCGTACCTACTGTACACGACATTTCAAGAGGGCCACGGTTTTATTTTATTTTCAAAACAGAAATGAACCAAGAAGATAGCGGTTGGTAGATATAAACATTTGCATGGCAGACTAAGGGGGTGTTTGGCAAATTTTTGTTTCTGTTCCTTGAAACATAATTTTTGTTCTTTTATTCCGGGGAAAAAAAAAAGAACAAAAATGCGTTTGTTTACATTTTTGTTTCCAGTAACAAATTTGGAACAGAAATAAAAGTAAAAAAAAAAATGTTTCTTATTCTCGGGAACACTTTCGAGAAATACTTTTTTTTTTTTTTTTTTTTCTTCTTTTTTCTCTTTCTTTTCTTCTTCTTTTTCCTTTTGCCGGTCACCGGCCTTGGCCGATGTCGGTGACCGGCCAGATGAGAGCCGGCAATCTCGTCGAAGCTTCGCCGACCCCCAAAGAGGCTGAGCCAAGGCAAGGCTCAGCCTCGCTGAGCCACCTCCAGGACGGCGTTGCTTGGATATGGCCCAGTGAGGCCGAGCGTTGCCTAGTGGTGGCCAGGCTGGCGGTGGCCCAGCGAGGCCGACCTCGCCCAACCCAAGCAAGGCCGAGCCTTGCGCGGCCGCAACGAGGCTCGGCCTCCCCAACCGGTGCAAGGCTAGGCCTCGCCGGGCCGGGTGAGGTGACCTCGTGCTACTCGAGCGAGGCCGAGCCTCGCCGAGGCCGGGCGGCCTTAAGCGAGCTTGCCGGATGTCGCCCGATCGATCGCCGGCCATTGCGGTGGCTGGCAATTGGCCAAAGAGAAAAATAAAATAAAAATAAAATAAAAATATTAAAAATTAAAAGAAAAAAAAAAAAATTATACAAGTTTACCAAACGTGTTTCTATTCTTTTTCTATTGTAGGAACAGAAATTTTGTGCAATTACCAAACGCGTTCTTCCATTCAAAAATTGTTTCCTGGAGCAGAAATAGTTTTTTTTTTTATTTCTATTCCGAGGAACAATTTTTGAACAAAAATATTACCAAACGCACCTTAAGAGTACTTCATAAGGCATGCATCTCTGCATTTTCTTGCCTTGCATTGATTGCAAATTCTTTTTCTTCACTTTTGACAACGAGTTCATCCAGTGCACTTGATAACAACGAGAAAAGAGTGTTGCGTTTGATAGCATGGGATTGCAATATTCCTCTTAACCAAAGTTAATATATATTTAATTTAATCTAATGCGATCTAATTTTCCAAGGCCTTATTTGGAAAAACTCACTGAAAATTTGTTTTCAAAATGTTTGTTTGCTAGTCCACAAATTCCACAAATCCTCCTAATTTAAATGGATTTGGTGGGATTACATCAAAAGCAAATTAAGATTCTAGTTCTTAATCCTTATGTTTGAAGGTGATGTGAGGCTGTAATTAATTAAGAACTCTTGAAAATCTATCGACCATCCCTCATTCCAAAAATCTTGCTACTAATTTTTTGTCTTAGAAGGGAAAAAGCAAATTCATCTGAGAGCAACAGAGATGCATCAACTATCAGGTTTTCTTCAGAAGAACGATATCGTTTTGTTGAACTTACTAGTCACAAACAGCAGGAAAGTCTACTGAATTGTGCATGATTGCTCAAGATTGTTTTGAGAGATTAAGTTGATACATTATATGTATGTATGTATATATCAGACAGTTCTTGGACAATGCTAAATTACTAGTCTAGGTTATTTGTGTTCTTCATATATCATATTCCTAGGCCATGTGTTGGAAATTTAGGCGTAGTCTTTCTACAGAGCCATTAATGTATCATAGTCTGTAGCGGTAAACCATCGATATAGTAGTCTCCACAGTCCTTTCCTTTTTTTGGGAAGTCAATTGACATTAGCCATACCAGCATATTCGAACAAATCAAAAATTGCCCTTGGGTCATGCACAATTCTTGCTTTCGATCTGAGAGTGAAAAACACAAAATCCTTCGAGTATTGAGCTGCTTTTTGTGCGCAGATTCAGGAATTTCTAGGAAAAGTTAAGATGATTATCCTCACAGGCCATTCCTTTGGAGCAACAACCGCCTCTCTCACTGCTCTTTGGCTTCTCTCCTATCTACAACCCATCGCTTCTCCCATCTCAGTCCTCTGCCTCACCTTCGGCACTCCCTTGCTCGGCAATGAGTCCCTTTGCCGAGCCATTCTCCGAGAAAGATGGGGCGGGAGCTTCTGTAACGTTGTCTCAAAGCTTGATGTGGTACCGAAACTGTTCTTCGCTCCACTAACCTCCTTGACTCCTCAATTGCACTTGTTGCTTCAGTTTTGGCTAGTCGCTATGGCTTCACCCATTCCAGAACAGTTAGTTGGAGAACTGCAAAAACAAAATTTCGAAGAATTCTTCAGCAACGTCAAAAAATGTGTTAAAGATGCTGCAGAATCAGAAGAAGGGCGAGGAACAATCTGTTTTGGCCATTGGGAAGCTACCTATTCTATTCAGAAGAGGGAGCGATCTGTCTGGATAATGCAACGTCTGTTGTTAAGATGATGCATTTGATGCTTGAGACGGTCTCTCCAGCTTCTACTTTTGAGGATCATCTGAGGTATGGTTATTATACAAGACCACTTTCTTGGCAGTTCTTGAAAAGAATAAACATCATTGACCTCTCCGAGTCAAGCTACGAAGCTGGTGTCTTCTTGGCATTACAATCCTCAGGAATAGATCCACAGGTAATTAAATGCTTCTCAAATCTGCATGAGACACTATCTTCTTGGCTTCCTAATCCAACTCAAAAGTATAGTCTATCATTGCCCTTATTTTGTGGAAGGATTTTCTTGGAACAATCACTCTCTAGTATGTGGGGCAGAACTCTCCTTCGCTCTCTAAAACAAGTGCATGCAGAATGATGTAGACTTATACATCTTTTTGGTGATCGCTGAATGATAAGTACTCAGTCTTCACTTTGTGGGTTCTGTTCTAATCACTGTGCAGGATGACAATATTTCAAAACCTGCTAAAGATTGCCTGCAGATGGCTCGGCACATGGGACGTGCACCGAACCTGAACAATGCTTATCAAGCTATCAAACTATCTAAGATAGCACCCTGCGGGGCACAACTTGAGTGGTACAAGGCACGCTGCGACGAGTCCGTGGATCAATGTGGGTATTATGACACATTCAAGAAATTTGCAGCAACCAGGAGGGAGTCCACAATCGACATGAACCTGTTCAGACTCGGCGCATTCTGGGATAGGGTCATAGACATGGCAGTACAGAATGAACTCTCGCACGATTTCCACCGCAGGTCCAAGTGGATCCATGCGCCCCATTTCTACATGCTCCTTGCCGAGCCATTGGAAATCGCACGCTATTACCATCGTGGCATGCACACGGAGAAGGGACATTACATCAAGCATGGAAGGAATAGGAGGTTCCAGATTTTGGAAAGATGGTGGAATTGGAAGGTTGCTGTTGCGGCGCAAGAACCACAACACAATAACAACAAAAGGAGTAGGAGCAGGTTTGCAAGCTTGACTCAAGATTCTTTGTTTTGGGCAAGGGTGGAGGAAGCTAAAGACTGGCTCAAGAACGCGGAAGAGGAAGAGGACCTGAATAAGTTGGAACCACTTTTGGAGAACATGAATAGTTTCGAGGCGTACGCAAAGGAGCTGATTAAGAACAAGGAGGTGTCCATAGATGTTCTAGCTAAGAACTCAAGTTACACATTATGGGCTGAGAAATGGAAAGATTTGAAGTCGAAGCTCTTGCAGCCACCTTCGACTCTTGGCAGCCCTCGCCAACATTGAGTGAGGGCATTCCTTGCTAGATTCAGTGAGAGCGAGGGTCACCCTCAGCACCCAGCCTAAGTAAGGCAACCCTCGCTTGAGGCGGGCAACCTTTGTCAGCCATCAATAGCAATGATTAGGAAGAGAAGAGGAAAAAAAGAAAAAATTAAAACAAATACTAGTTAGAATTTTTTTTGACGAAAATACCTCCTCTCCAATGGCCAACATAGTCATCAGCCAGCCAAAGGCTCTTATTTGAGATGATTTGACTACTTCAAATCTATATTTGAAATAAGGTCAACTTTAGGCTTTTTTTTTTTGAAAAAAAAACGATGGCACTCCATGCTTTTATTTGGGATTTTCTCAAAATCCAAAAATTTATTCTTAAAGAATTTTGTTTTCTATCCAAAATATGTTGGCCAAAATGATTGATGGCTTAGGGCGTAAGTTGTTTAAGTAGGGAGGAAGTTGATTTATAACTCCGCAAAACCATGAGTTGTTGAATTGATTACACTTTATTTATGTCTAATATTAGACAAAGTTATAAATCAACTTCTGCAATAACGTCCGCAACTCACGCAAGCTAAAATCGTAAAGGGGAAAAGAGAATTTATTTATCAATGCCCTCACTCCTCATTCCATAACCTAACCCCGTACTTGTTCACACAAGTGTTCTTGTTCATCAATGTGGCGCTCCCCCGCATCGCCATGTTGCTCGAGTGCCACACAAAGTTCTACCCCATGACTTGACCGGAACACCCAAGCTTCCTTAGCTACTTGGCAAGCCAGTCCACAGAGTTGCTCACTCCTCAAATGCAACAATGTATGGAGAAAAATCATTAAGAATTGAGTAGGGATTAGGTTGAGTATCTACTAGGTCTAGATTGGGTATATGTTGCCAATTTTTGTATTGTGTAATTGGACTAATTGGGGCTGGCCCATTTTCAACTCCGCGATCCACTCATTTGGCAAGCCTAATCTCTTGCAAATTAAACCTCCACAAACCAATCTAAATCTTATATCCATGTATCTCAAAGAGAAATCTCCACACATAGATTGAGAGTTTAGGGCTCATTCCATTAGATCTTGGAAACAAAATGTGTAGCTTCAATGGAAAAATTCTCTTCTCTCTCATGATGAAACAAGCTGCAGATTCACAAAATATGACTATTAATGACAATGAGTACAAAGAAAGATAAGAAATGTTGCGGTCACCCCAAGTAGTCGAGAATGTTACATGTGAAGAAGGTACTAATCAAATCTCTAAAAGGAGGGGGTAGGGGGAGAGAGAAAGGGGGGGGGGGGGGGGGGAAGGGAATGGAGACAGAATTAGGCTTGGCCCGAGCTCAAACAAGCCTCCATTTGGTCACAAGCATGGGAGACAAGGGATCGTGCTCCGCATGGCTCATTGTTTCTTCTGGGCCGAGCCCAGCATGGTCTGATTGCTAGTCCTAAGTTTTGGTGATGGAAAATTATAGATCCTCGCCCTCAATTGTATAGAGAAGAGTCTAGGTATCTTTTCTATTCGGTTTTTTTTTTTTTTTTTTTTTTTTTTTGCTTAAGCAGGGACTAATTTGATAAGAGCTATGTACACTGCACTATGTATATTCTTAGACAAAGTTTTCTTCTTTATCCATTTACAACACATCGTTTTAATGAAGTTGCACTTCGATCTAATCCCACTGTATAATCTCTTTCAATATCAGTTATTTGCAAAATTTCACATTACCAAAAGCCACTTGCTTTATCTAAGCCTTTACTATCGGTATCACCTCTTAGAAACCGTCAATCCTACTGCCACATGGTCGCGATACTGTAACAAAATCTTATGGTACTGCTTGCTTCAGGATCTTTTACTGATGCAACAGCATTTACATACAACTTGTTTGAAAAATTCGAGAATTGTTGTAATATATAATGTTCATACCACGGAAAACTCCAAAATAGTATTTTTATGATAAATTTACTCCAAAAAACCCCAAATCAATAAATTTGTAACAAATTTATCCTCCATTAATTTTTGTTAAATTGAGTTATTACCATGAAAGACTACAAATTTGTACTCTTATGACTTCCAAATTGATACATTTATCAGCTACCGTGTGTCATCTAATTCAGTAATTTAATAATAAAATTTAATGAAACCAACGGAAGGTAAATTTATTACATATATATTAAGTTGGAGGTTTTCATGATATTATCCCTAATATTATTAAGTGTAGGGCTCTTGTTAAAGAGCAAATATGAAGCATTTATTAATTTACTGACAAAACATTTATCAGAAGTAGAGGTATTAAATAGGTGAGTCGGGTAGGTTTGGGTCGGGTCATTAATAGTCCGACCCATATTGACCCATTAACCTATTTATGACCTATTTATGCCTAATATAAATTTTCTGATCCATACCCGACCTATTTAACTAAACTTAAAAAAGCTTATTATTATATATATATATATGTGTGTGTGTGTGTGTGTGTGTGTGTGTGTGTGTGTGTGTGTTTAAAAAAATGGTATTACTAAAATAGTTTTATACAAAAAAAAATTTAATGGACAATTTTTATAATTTTTAAAATAATTATTTAAAAAAATCGAATTTTAATTATTTTTAATTTTTTAAATATAATTTTTAATTTGTAATTTTCTTTTTTGTTTTTTGTTTTTCTTCTTCTTTGGCTGGCCGTCGGCCACGACGACAACTAGCGGCCAGCCATGGCGAGCCTCGAGCTCGCCGGATCTCGAACGTTAGCGAGCTCGAGTCTTGCCAGATCGGCGAGGCTTAAGCCTTGCTCGACGCCGGCGAGCTCAAGGCTTGCTTGGCCGGTCGCCAAGTATCGCCGTGCCGGTGGACCCGGAGGAAGAAGAAAGAAAAAAGAAAAAGGAAAGAAAAAAGAAAAAAATTGTAATTTCAGTTTTTTATAAAAAAAATATTTTTGTAAAGTTAAATAGAGAAGATAAAGTCTCTTTGTAAATGAGTTCATTTTTAATGGATTGATAAATAAGTCTTAAATGGGTCTGCTCTCATACCTATTTAAGACCCATATATCTTAGCCTTTTTATTTTCAAAACCCATTATGGGTGTTTTGAGAAATGAAGCTTGACCCATTAACGACTCATTTAACTATAAATGGATTCATAAATTGGTCAATAACCCATTTAACACCTCTAATTAGAAGAGTGAATTGATCGTTGCTAAACGTTTACTTACTTTAGTTTTCTGAACCTCAGAAAGTTTAAATTGCTTTGCTGACTGTTCCCTGAAGCGGTCGCTTGTCTTTCCTACGAAAGGACCATCGAAGAAGAGCGAGATTGCGACATTATTATATAAAAATCGATCGTTGACCGTTCTCCTTTTCTCTCACAGGAAGTCCTTTACGAAAGGACCACCCAATATTTTCTCGTCGTTTACCGTCAACTCCCCTTCTTCGGCGTATCTCAACCGTACGATCGCGGCACCGAGGACAGCCCCTTCCTATGCGTCGGTCCGTCGGTCCGCCGGTCCGCCATCCCTTCATATAGCCGCTCTGGACTCTCAGAGCAATCCACTCCCATTCAGACATTTTCACAAACACACCGAGGGCCAGAAACTGAAAGACTCGAGCGCTCTCCACGGAGGCCGAGTCGTGTCCATGCGTGACAAACCCAACTCTCCATTGCCTTTTGTCGCCAGATGTCAAAGTGTCGTCTTCTTTCTCACCCTGTTGTGTTTACTGATGCAGGTTTGAAAGTGTTGTGAAAAAGCGAGCGATCGAACAATAATATAGACAGAAGAATAAAATAAATTAGACACTAAATTTACATGGTTCGATCGTAAAAGTCTATGTCCACGAGAGAGAGCAACGACGAATTTCACTATAGATCAAACGATACAAGAAGCTTACAAGGAGCTTATACACTCGAGTCACTCAAACACTCTCTCTCGGTGTTTTCCAACCTCCAATTACACCCAAAAACGCACGTAATGTTTAGCTCTGAAATTTCTCAAGAAATAATCTCTCAATCTCATGAAGGAATTACTTGCAAATCTTATCACAATATTTAAATCGGCTACAAACACTAATATTTCTTAGATGTAATTCACAAACAAGAATGATAAAGAAAATCCCTCCCGAGCACTCGATGACGAGGCGGCGCTTTAAGACCAATTATTCATGATCAGCCCTAGTAGACCGAACTACACTTTCCTTTTTCTTTTTCTTTTTTTTATTGATTTCTTGGTCTATCACATTGACCAAGTCAATAGCGAATTGAAAGTTGCAGATAGACTTTCCAATTTCAGCCACGCACTCCAACACACATTAGGAGATCTCCGCTTCTTGAACGATAACTCGATTTAGAACATTCTAAAATTATCAAATTCAGAATATTCGAAATTTCACATTAGTACAAACTCAAGACATATTTTTAACAGAGAGCAGCGAGACGCTGTCGAGTTTCCTGGCGTTAATGCCCTTCTTGGAGGAGTTGTGGAGGTTGTGCAGCTTTGCGAACTTCACCACTCTGAGGAGCTTTGTGGCGGACCGACGGGCCAAGGTCGGGTACCTGGTGCTCTCGGGCGTCCAGGTGATCGATGGGTCCGAGCTGAGCTGCTGGACCCTGATGGAGCTGCGCGAGTGCCGATGGAGCATCTGTTCTCGCCGTTAAGATGCGACGGTGACGGCAAGGGGATTGTCGAGGCGGACGTGGGATTCCTCTGTCTCTTCCTGGAATTTTACGGGCGAGAGGATTTCCAAAAGCAGGTACACGGCCCCTTTTGCTTTTTTGACTTCGGCTTGGAAGACTGTCTGTACGAGACTTTTGTTCCTTTCCGGGTAATTGCGTTACATCTTCATCGATCGAACAGCATCAACTCCCACTAAATTACGGTTTAGCTTCCAGTCTCCCTCCTGATAAATCGATCGGCCTATGGACTTTGCATATCCTAGGATCCATAAACTGGATTGTGAATTTAACTTATTCATCTACCAATCTTACTGCTCCGAGGGCATAAAGATATAGAGTTCTATGGCCACGAATTGTGTGATGGCTCGGGCGCGGGTTGGCAATGACAAGAGGGCCGCAACAATGGACGGACGGTGGCTGGACGGACTGTGTTTTGGTGGTGCCTGGTTTTGGAAACTGAAAAAAGGGATAAGAAAACAAAACGTAAGAAAGATCAAAAAAAAAAAAAAAAGGAGCAAGGAAAATCCCATGACAAATGGTCATCCTTTTTTACCATCGAAGAAAACCTGTCGAAAAGTGACATAGAAATTATCAAGTTCATTTTCATAAATTAAAGAACTTGAAAGACATTTCTATCAATGCTTGAAGTGAAGATGAATTTATCCTAGTGCCATATGTATGCAACCATCAAGATGCAGATACTTACATCGCTTATAGAGGTCATGAAGAAAAGAGATAATATCTCAAGCCATATTTATTTTGTGATCATTCAACTGATACACAATATGGTATAATAAATACTATAGTCTATAACAGAATTAGATATACTATGTATATACCAACGACCTATAAATCTACATTCTTCAATACGATTGGATATGAAAAAGGGAAATATTAGATGTAACTTATATGCTTTCTTTCTTCAACAGATTTTCCTCTGTTCTTTTTCATTGATGGAAAGAAAATCTTTGCTTATACAAGGGTAAAATGTATTCAGTTTTCTCGATATAAAGGAAATAAGTAAAGAACCGTTGTTTTAATCATATGTGAAATATTAAAACATTCAGTTTTCTTGATTTAAAAGTAACAAAGTAAAAATTGCTTTTCAAAAAACTTGATCCTCAATAATCAATTTTTCATAAAGCCAATTGGCACATGCAAAATAAACCTCCACAAGCCAATCTAAATCTTATATCTAAGTAGAGGTGTGCATAGTCCAGGTGGGCGATTCCCGGCCTAGAATCGAGAACCGCCCTCTAAGGACCAGTTCCAAAAAATTGGAACCGGAAAGCATCAGTTGTTGCATGTGTTGGAAAAATCTCTTCAGAAATGTTTCTATCAGTCTAATCTGGATATTTGCAGACTGTCTGTTTAAAGTCTAAAGACTCTCTGATCACCAGACTCAGCACTCAAAACTCAAGACTCAAGACTATTCTCATTGACAGTTTTTCTAATCCAGTGACGAAGGCAATCCAGAGCCGAAGTATTTGATCGAGGATTTAGATCCATCCTCTGGAGAAGATCTCTTGGCTGGATAAAAAAAAAAAAATTAACGGATTCTTTTATACGTAATCTAGATCGTTTGAAGATCCGATGGTCGACAAAATATTCTTGGAATGTTCTATTCTTGGAAACCAAGATCCTGATTGTATGGGCGAATAGGATTGATAGGCTATAGTCAGGTTCCTTTAATAGCTCGAATGATCTTCTTAATTGATTCCGTCCAACGGGTAGATTAGAGGAATTCCTTTGGTAAGTGCCAATGGGTATGATGGCATAAAGGAGTATAAAAGGAAGACGTTCTAGTTACTTTAGAATATGATCGATAGAGAAATTCCAGAGTCTGAAGCACCTCGATTATTAGTCGATTCATTCTAAGCGAAATTGTATACACAGAGAGTGTTTATACTTAGTGAGACCTTGAGCGAGTGTGGTAGATCATCTACACCGAGAAATCAAGGAAGATCAATGCTGTAACATCTCTTTGTTCATAGTGGAATCCAGCCAATAGGCTGTCAGTGCAGAAGAGTGGATGTAGGATTGAAATAAGCCGAACCACTATAATTCGCGTGTTTAATTTTCTCTTTCCTTCTTTCAGTCTTACGTTGATTATTGTTTGTCTCAAATCTATCAACTGTCTAGTATTGTGGAATTATCGAGAAAAATAATTTATATACCTATTCACCCCCCTCTAGGTACTTAGGGTGCGTTTGGGAAAACTTTTGGGGAAAATTTTTAGGAAAATGCAAATACCTTTGAGTTAAAGGTGTTTTCCAAAATGCAACCGTGTTTGGTAAATTGTACTTTGAAAGCCCTTTGTGAAGCACTTTGAGCAAATTAGTGTTTGGGGAATTATATTTACAAAGCATCTTTATGGTAAAAAAAAAAAAATTATCAAAAGAAAAATTAAAAAAAATTGACCGGCAAGGCGGCGAACTCCGGCGACCTCCGGCGACCTCCGACAAACCTCCGGCGACGTCCGCGACCTTGGATTTGGGGGGCAAGGTCGCGCGACGCCGTCGCGACCTCCGGCGACCCCGGATCTGGGGTGGCGAGGCCCAGCGACCTCGGATTTGGGTCGTGGCGGCGTCGCGCGACCTCCCACGACCTCCGGCGACCCCGGATCGGGAGGCGGCGAGGTCGTGCGACGCCACCTCGACCTCCGGCGACCCTAGATTCGGGGCGTCGAGGTCGCGGGAGGACCTCGCCGCCCGAATCGGGTCGCCGCGGGGTCGCGTGACCTCGCCGCCCCCGGATGCGGGGTGGCTAGGTCGCCCAACGCCGCCGCGACCCGGATCGGGGCGGGAAGGTCCTCCGCGACCCTACCGCCCTAGATGCGGGTCCGGCGACCCGGACCTCGCCGCGACTCACCCCGGCGTCGATCGCGTCACCCCCGATGACGGTCGTCTGGGCGACGGTCGCCAGCAACTACTTGCCTTTCGCCGGCGACTGGTCACGGAAGAAGAAGAAGCTCACGCGGAAGAAGAAGAAGCTCGTGGAAGAAGACGATGAATAGTAAGGGCAAAAATGAACAAACGAAAAATAAATGAGGGTAATTTTGGAAGAATTTTTTTTTTTTAATCCTGAAGCTCAGCATTTTCGGTAAGCTGAAAGCCCAAGGCAGCCCCCACCTTGCCTTGGGCTTTTAGCCTTGTGAAAGCACGCATTTGGGGAATGCTAACCCAAAAACGAATGCCAAACGGGCTGGCATTTGCCCAAGGATGTTTAAGCCTCCAAAGGGCTTTGGGAAGTGGTTCCCAAACGGAGCCTTATACTAGCTATATCAATTGGTATCAAAGCCCGTGTACTCACTTTATTTGAAGTGTTTTACTTCAGAGTAAAAGATCCATGGCTAGTATGCTAGCACCAGGGCTGATGGAAGGGCAAAGCAATACCAGACCACCCTACTTTGATGGAAAGGATTACAACATCTGGAAGAACAAGAAAAAAGCTTTCCTACGATCAAAAGATCCTCTGGAATGGGACGTTGTAGAAAAATGAATTACTCCTACAACTGCATTAGTCTCTGAAAGAGGGAAAGAAATTGTTGAAACCAGCGAAATGACTCAGGAATAGATAAACAAGAGACAAGCACTCGATGCAAAAGCAATTTACTCTTTATATTGTCTTTGTCACCAACTGAATATAACGAGAATATCTTCTTGTGTTACAGCAAAAGAAGTTTGGGACATATTACATATCACCTATGAAGGAACAATCGAGTGAAGGAAACCAGAATTAACATTCTCCTCGGTCAATATGAAGCCTTCAAAATGAAACCAGGAAAATCTATAAGCGACATATTTATTTTTTACAGATATTGTCAATGGTCTTGAGAATTAAGGACAGAAAATTTCTGATCCTATGAAGGTTGTTGACACCTATTTTTACAAAAAAAATATAATAATCGAAAAGTAAAAAAAAAAAAAAAAGAAAGAAAAAACAACAACAACCCAACCCCCATTTTTCCCTTTCAGCCCACGAGCGAGGGTCTTCTTCCCTCTGTGTCAGTCTTCGAAGACCTGCAAAAAAGAAAGAAACAAAACAAAGGGAGCGGTAGGAGACAAAGCAGAAAAAGGGGAAGCGATGACACACGACTGCAACATGGCGATGCTTGCGGTTGTCAAAACCCAAAAGAACTTGCTACCATCTTAGCCGAAAATACCATCAACTCACCCCCAAGAACCGAAATAGCTGCAGGCACATACACGGGCAGGGAGAGGGGGCTGATTAACGACAGTCTTGAGATGGAGATGGAAGGAAAAGGCAGCTGGCTTCGTTGGCCATCCGGAACCGCTCTGGAGGGATGCCAAAAGGGAGCAACCTACAGCAGATTTAAAAAGACGGGGGAGGGCCTTTGAAAAAAAGGGGAGGAACACCAAAGAGTGAGCAGGAGAGAGCGATAGAGGACCAAGGAGAGAGCGTTTTGCCATCGCCTGAAGTACGCCCTTTGCTTGCCATCCGAACCGGGTAGGCTTCCCGTTTCACTTCGAGGTCTCGGGCCGGAGCTCGCGGCCGACCTGTTCACGCGAGCTTTGGCTTCACCGATCCTCCATGAAAGCTCATAGATGTCTTAGTGTATGTTGATAGACGTCCAAGCTTGTGCTTGAGTTTATACCAGTCCGAAGATCCTTCTTTTTTGTTGTGTATGCTAACCGGTCGATGAAATGCTTGAAAGAGACTTGAGTCTGTGAGTACGTTGTGGCTGAAAATATTTGCTGTGTTCGCATCTGTTCGAGTGTGATATACGTCCCTTAGCGGATTTTGAGTGTTGCTTGTGCATATTGTGTCGATCTTTACTCGGATTCGAGCCTCGAGTGAGCCCGTATGTTTATTTTTCAGTTGCTGCACGCCCAATGTTTGACAGAATATCCCAAAGAGAACCGAAAAAAAACTTGCGTCCAAACCCGGTCTAATTTGCGCTTGTTTATATATACGTTGGACCATGTCTGTCTCTTATGTTTTCATCGCAATTTCATGCAATTTTCGTGAAGTAATCATGTGCGTTAGAGCTTGGGGTGTTTGCATCCGAAAATGGTGTATCAACTCTCGGAGTTAGATGGCCGGCGTTGATTTGCGACGGTTGGGTGGTTTGGTGCTAGAAAGGATGCTAAGTGCTTTGGTTATTGTTGTTGTTCGAATTAGTTTTGGTAAAGGAACAAATTTTGGTGAGGAATGTCGCGAGGAAGGAGAAGGCAATCTTCAGGAGGGTTGAGGGCGTGCGAGGGACAAGCACGAAGGAGAAGAAGACCCAAAGGAAAAAATACATTAAAAAAAAAAGAAAAAGAAAAGTATGGAAAAAGTAAAAAAAAAAAAAAGGGTAAAACAAAATATTAAAAAGAAAGGAAAAGTTGGTCTTGGGAAGGAGGAATTGCAGGAGGAGAGTGTGCGGTGAGAAAAGACAACCGAAATGATTTTTATTTTATTTTATTTTATAATATTTTAATTTTAAAAAAAAATCTAAAAGTGTTGGATCCGGATTCGGGTTGGGTCAACCCATTTTATTGAAGTATAATAATATTAAATATTAAATATATAATAAAAAATTTTAAAAAAAATTCAAAAAATTAATTATAAAAATAAAAAATTTCGAAAAAATGATAAAAATTCAAAAAAAATTTCAAAAAAATTTCCGAAAATTCAAAAAAAAACTCAGAAAGCATTCAAAAAAAATTTGACCTTTTTCTTAATAAAAAAATTTTAAATTTAAAAATAAAAAAATTTATTTTTGTTAAAAAAATTAAAAAAGAAAAATATTAAAAATTTAAAAAATTAAAAAATGTAGGATTTGGTTAGAAAATTGTTATGTATTGCATTTTTAGTGTAATTAGGCATTTATTTGCTCGTTTATTAATTATATAGGATGTTTTATTTGCATATCTAATTATGTTTAATTGCACATGTTTAATTTTACTGCAATTAGGACCTTGTTAGCTATGATTATTACTTTAATGATTGCGCACCTGCATGATCATCTCGCATGTTAGCGGATAGGTATAAAATCAATTCAAACTGCCTGCCAAAAATCATTTTGTTAAAATGAACAAGATTAGGTACCGAAAGGGCACTAATTGGTTAATTAGTGTAATCAAGTCCCGAACCTAGATTCGTGGTTGCGTAGGAAGTAAGGCACGCTCCCATGCCTCACTTGGTTTCTAGCCGACCCCAATAGGCTAGTGGCGACTCCTTTTGTGCAAAATCCATGAAAAATATCCCAACGTCACGCGGGGTATGGGCTTGGGAGAGCTTGTGCCTAATGATGGGTCTTAGGCCCGTCCTTTAGGCAATACTCCTAAACCTGTTCCCTCCCCCCGAGGGTAGGTCGCGACAAAGGTAAACAAGCTATTGCGTGAACTCTCCAAGGATTGGAATCACATAAAGACTTCAATAAGAGAGACGCAAAGAATTATGCCACTATCGTCGACGAGTCGATTGGAACTCTTGAGTCTTATGAAGTGGAATGAATTAATGAAGACGAAGATCCAAGAGATAAGAAATCCATTGCATTAAAATCAAATGATGATTCGATGATCTGATTCGAAGATGATATGGACGATGAGGAGCTTGCTCTCATGATAAGAAGATTGAAAACGAATAGAAAAGGAAGAAGGTTCAACTCAAAGAAACAAAGTTTCCAAAGACAGCAAACCAAGTCTGTTGATGATGAGGAACCAAACAGAGATGTAGTTTGCTTGAATGTAAGAAAAATGGACACATTAGACCCAACTGTCCTCTTCTGAAGAAGAAAAGAGGAAAAGCTGAAAAGTTTCGAAAATCTCTCAAAGCCGAAACCTGGAGTGATACGGAGTGTAAAGAAAGTGATAATGGATATGCCAACCTATGTTTGATGACACATTCGGACTCGGACTCGGATTGGATCGGACTCGAGACGGTGAATTTGAGGTAAGTGATTTTAAAATTCTGTCAAAGTCTCTAAATATATTGATGAACTGTGTTTTAGTCTTAAGACTTCTCTCAAAATAATTTCCGAACTTAAAAAGGAAAACTCAACTCTAAAGCAAAAGGAAAACATTTTAGAAGAAAGAGTTAAAAGTTTAGACTTGAATGTTTCTACTCTTAAAGAAAAAGAAGATAATCTTTTGAAAGAAAATGCTTTTTAAAAACTGACTTATCAAATATTTCAAAGAAATTTTCGATAGGGTCCGAAAAACTTGAAAAATTCTTTCAGTTCAAAGACCTTACTTCAATAAGTCCGATCTAGGCATGACAGCGAAACAATTCCTTTGATTGATTTTCCTAAAGTAAAAGAAAGAATTAAGAAAATACCCTCGAGAGAAGCTTACAAAAATCATTTCAAGAAAGTTTTTGTAAAATCTGTAGGTCAAAATGCCCTCAGGTGTTCAAAGTGCAACGGTCCGGATCACTTTGAAAAAGAGTGTCCTATGGTTTGGAAACCTGTTAAGAAAGTATGGGCTAATCTTGTTTATCTTACTAACACCAAAGGACCCAAGAAAATTTGGGTACCAAAGAAAGCTTGAGACTCTCTTTTAAATGCGGGTCTCCGTCAAGAAAAAGGTAAAGTGGTATCTTGACGGTGGATGCTCAAGACACATGACAGGATACTCAAATTGCTTCATAAAGCTTGTTTAAGTAAATAGTGGAAAAGTTTCCTTTGGAGGAAACAGCAAAGGAAGTATTGTGGAATTTGGAACTGTGAAAATTGGAAATCTCACAATAAGTAATGTTTCCCTAGTGGAAGGACTCAATTACAATCTTTTCAGCATTAGTCAATTGTGTGACACTGGTTTTAAGATCTTCTTTCAAGAAGAAACATGTTCTGGAACCAGTAGAGACTCTACTCAGTCTTTCATGGGTCGAAGACATGGAAATATCTATCTTCTGGATGTGAAACCAAATGAATCGCAATGCCTAATCTCAATCCAAGACGAAGCAAGCTTATGGCACAGAAAGCTTGGTCATGTCAACATGAAGCAATTAGCCAAAATCTCATCAAAGCAGCTTGTTCAAGGTCTATCCAAATTACTATTCCAAAAGTCCGATCCATGCATACCATGTATTCTGGGAAAGCAGTTAAGAAATTCATTTAAGCCAATAAATCATGTCTCTACTAATCATGTACTACAGTTGCTGCATATGGATCTCTTCGGACCAACCAGAACCCAGAGCATTGGAGGTAAGAAATATTGCCTAGTAATTGTGGACGATTTATCCTGCTTTACTTGGGTATATTTCCTTGCAAGTAAGTCAGAAACCTTCTCATATTTTGAAAAATTGCTAAAAAGATTCAAAATGAAAAAGGATGTGTTATCTCAAGTATAAGAACAGATCATGGAGGTGAATTTGAAAATCAAGATTTTACAAAATTATGTGATGAATACGGCTTTAAGCATGTGTTCTCCTCTCCATATACTCCTCAGCAAAATGGAGTTGTGGAAAGAAAGAATAGATCTCTTCAAGAAATGGCTAGAACTCTTTTAATTGAAAGTAAAATTTCTTCACGATTTTGGGCTGAAGCTGTTTCAATAGCGTGCTATATCATCAATAGAGTCTTCCTAAGACCTATTCTAGAAAAAACCCCTTATGAGTTATTCAAAGGTAAGAAGTCCATTGTTTCATACTTTCATGTGTTCGGTTGTAAATGCTTTATATTGAAAAATGCAAAAGATTGAGTCGGTAAGTTTGAAGAAAGATCAGATGAAGGAATTTTCCTTGGATATTCTACATCAAGCAAAGCCTACAGAGTCTATAACAAGAAGAGCCAGTCTATGGAGGAGTCAATGAATGTCAAATTTCAAGACTCTACGCAAGATGAATCTAGTCAGACTCAGTATGAAGAGTCTGAACCTGCTCCAGACCTTCCAAAGCCTACAACTTAAGAAGCATCTCAAACTCTGGAAGACCAGCATCAAGCTGTTCATGAAGATTCAAATAAAGAAAGAGATCATCATTCAGACAATTCAACCAGTAACTAGAAGTGTAAGTCCAGTCATCCCAAAGATCTCATTATTGGCGAAATTAATGAAGGAATTTGCACCAGATCCAAAAGACGTGAAGAGTCTAGTGCTATGGCTCTCATTTCTGAAATTGAACCAAAAAGCATAGAAGAAGCCTTATCTGATGAAAGCTGGATTGAAGCTATGCAAGAAGAGCTCAAACAGTTCAACATTAATAATGTCTGGGAATTGACATCTAAACCAAAAGGTAAAACTGTTATTGGAGCCAAATGGGTATTCAGAAACAAGATGAATGAAAAAGGAAAAGTCGTACGAAATAAAGCAAGACTCGTGGCCAAAGGATATACGCAAGAAGAAGGAATAGACTATGATAAGACTTACGCTCCAGTAGCAAGGTTAGAAGCTATTCGACTATTACTTGCGTTTGCTTGTTATAAAAATTTCAAGTTATTCCTAATGGATGTCAAAAGTGCCTTCCTAAATGGATTTATCCATGAGGAAGTTTATGTGGAACAACCACCTGGGTTTGAAGACCCAAAGAAGCCAGACTCAGTCTTCAGACTGAAAAAAAGCCTTGTCTGGTTTAAAGCAAGCACCTCGAGCTTGGTACGACAGACTAAGTAAGTTCTTAATACAGAATGGTTTTATCAAAGGTAAAGTAGATACTACTTTATTTAACAAAAAGGAAAACAAAAGCTTTTTACTTGTTCAAATATATGTTGATGATATTATTTTTGGATCCTCTAATAAAAGTCTATGCAAGAAATTTTCTAAGTCTATGCAGGATGAGTTTGAAATAAGTATGATGGGAGAATTAACATTCTTTCTTGGTCTTCAAGTAAAGCAATTGAAGGAAGGAACTTTCATTTACCAAGAAAAATATGCTAATGATCTTGTCAAAAGGTTTGGATTGGAAAATTGCAAAAAGACTGATATACCAATGTCAAGTTCTTTGAAGATAGACAAAGATGAAGAATGGAAGAAAGTTGATCAAAAGCTGTACAAGAGCATCATTGATTCACTTCTTTATCTTACTGCTTCTAGACCTGACATTTTGTTGAATGTTTGCATCTATGCTAGGTTTCAATCAGATCCTAGAGAATCTCATCTTAGTGCTGCAAAACGTATTATTAAATACGTTGCTTCATCTTCAAGCATCGGTCTTTGATATCCTAAGAAGGGAGACTTTAATCTTCCGGGATATTCGTGACGCAGATCTAGCCGGTTGCGAGTTGATAGAAAGAGTACTTCGGGAACTTGCCGGTTGCTTGGAAGCGGGACAGTGTCTTGGTTTTCAAGGAAACAAAGCACTGTGGTTCTCTCAACAACAGAAGTAGAATATGGAGCTCTTGGAAGTTGCTGTTCGCAAATTCTATGGATAAAACAACCGCTACAAGACTTTGAAATTGAAGACTCATGCACAAAAATCAGATGTGACAACACCAGCGCAATCAATCTCACTAAAAATCCAATCCTTCATTCAAGAGCAAAGCATATAGAGATTCGACATCATTTCATTAGAGATCATGTTCAAAATGGAGAAATCTTGATTCAATTTGTTGATTCAAAGAGTCAACTAGCAGATATATTCACAAAGCCTTTAGAAAAAAATCAATTCGATTTTATCCGGTCCAGACTCAACATTTTGAAGCTCGAGGAAGTTAAAGTCTAGAAACTTTCCAACCCTCAGACTCTAAACCCTCAGACTCAAACATTCATGGCTATAGACTGTAAGTTGCTATTATATCTAAACTCAAAAAGGTACGATCTTTCGTTCAGTTAATTTATAATTTCCATGAAAAACGAAATCTTGTCTTTTCAAAAGGATTAACTTCTATTTTGCAGTTAATGATTTTAAAAAGAGGTGTCTGTTCACTTTCCTTGTGCTGATTGATCTTTCCTTTTTAAACTGAGTTAAATATATACAGTTTTCTTTTTCACCTAATCTTCAAAACCCTAAAAGACACTCTTCTCCCAATCCTGTCTCTACTTCGTGTTCATCTTCGAGAAAATTGTCATATTTTCTTGGGAAAGCGAGTAAAGGAATCTTTCAGCGACAAGGAAGGATGTCTTCTTCGAGGAAGTCTTCAAGAATCGCGAACAGGGGACCACAGAGAATGAGGGAGGGGCCTACCCATTTCGATCTAACCGAAGAAGAAGATTTATTGAGTTAGCAACAGAGCCTGATTCACTCTCTACAACGTCACTCAACATCATCTACCCCACAAGGTGCGGGTCAACGACTGGAGGAAGAAATAATCGAGGATGCACACCCTGTAAGAGTCCAAAAACCCTCTTTTATTTACAAGCTTTACTGTGCATTAAAAAGCACTGGGACTCCGCTGAACTACGTAGATGATTTCCTTAAGGATAAGAATTATGGGAATGAGTATGTATTTTTGCGACAAATGGAGGATTTGGGAATTGCTCTCAAAGGAAAGGCTGAGGAAGCACTTGCGAATATACCAAGTGACCCTCGTGTATCGGGACAGAATCCGACTGATGGGAACGATGATGATAAAATGTTCAGTGAATTTCAACCTAGAATGGGTATTGCTGCGAAGGTGAAGGGAAAAAAAATGGAGTTAATAAAATCGAAGGAACAGGAGAATCTGTTCTTCAGACTGTTAAAACGAGGGGTGATAAACCCTAGAAGTGTTGATTTCGATTTCTTGGATGCCATTAATGTGAACTTAAGGGAGAAGTTCAATCTGCTTCAACTTGAGCAATTTTGCACCGATACCACAGATGGTTATGCGCAATTAACAGCATACTTCTATTCGAATCTTAGCTTTTTAGATGCGAATAGAATATCATTAAGTGTTCGAGACCAGGACTATGTGATAGATGTGGACATGTTGGCGACATAAGCGGAGTTGAACGAGGACGCTATCAACCGATCAAAGTCTCAATTGCTCGTGCTTCATTGGAGCTTGTCAAAGATAGGGATACGAGAGAAGAATTATCTATTCAAGGATGCGAGCCATCAATATCTTGCTTCACAAAATTGTGATCAATTTGTATCGGGCCGAAGTCTACATCCAAGCGACGTGTCTAATTCCAAGGCAAAATTGATGTACGCAATCAACTCAGGGAAGAAGTTATCTCTCCCTCACACCATTCTCTTTCACATGTACAGAGCAATGTCGAAGGACAAGGGCAAATTGCCTTACCCAGGTATGGTGACCAAAATCTTCATACACTTGAATATTGAACCGCCACATACTCTTTGTGTTCGACCATGCAATAAAATGGTGGTAGGTTTGAAGATGCTGACGAAGATGCGTCTGAAAGAGCTTTCCAAGGCAATGGAGAGATTCAGAGTGAAGACTCCAGTACCGTCTGCTTCAAAGAGAAAAGGGAAGGAGGCCATTGGTGCCCCATCCAAAAAGAAGAGAACTCTCATCTTGGAGGATGAAGATGAAGAGGAAGATCTCACAATCTCTGCCTTGATAAGGACCAGACGTTCTGTACCTGAATCGATGGAATTTCAGAAGAAACAGAGAGAAGAAGAGGAGCAAGCCAAGAACAGAGAAGAAGAAGAGCAGCGAGAGAAGGAGAAAGAAGCTGAAGAAGAAGGAGAAAAAGAGAAAGAAAAGTCTGCAGCTGAAGCCGGAGAGAAGGGGAATCAAGATGCTGAAGAGCATGATCATCACTCTTCCCCATTTGAGGTCCTAGAGACAGGGGGAGATGGCGAGCAAGGAAGGTCCACACCTCATGTTGCCAATAGTGAAGGTCTAAGACAATCACCAGCAGATCCAGAAGAGTTTCAGGCTTCTCAATTGCCTAAAGAAGGACATGATACGTCAACACCAAATTTGCAAGATTATACAGAAGCTCCATCGTCTGCATTCACTCCATCCGAGAAAGCAAATGCAAGCACACAGACGGACAATTCAGCAGATTTTCGTTGTATTCTTGATGTTCTTCTGGAAATGCGGGGCCAAATCTATGCTCTGGACTGTGAAATTCAATTCATGAAGAATGCTGGACAAGCATCTTCGATTACCCTAGAGGACAAAATGAAAGACCTCGCTCTACAAATTCAAGCCAATGCCAAAGGAGAGGAGGTAGCTCAACTAAGGGAAGACTTGAAGAGGCTAGAAGGCATAGTCCAGTCAATGGGAGATTTCCAGATCGTGCGCATTCCCAAGCAGACTTGACTCTTTTCTCACCTTTTTTAACGATGACAAAAAGGGGGAGAATTGCAAAATTTGAACGAACCCTCTAAACTTTGACTTTAAATTTCTTTTAAGTGTTTGAATGTTTGTTTTTGAGTATGACTTGAGCGAACTTGGGTGTGAAATTAAATTTGACTGACTTGTGTGTAGATTTCAATGCTTGACTGTTTGCATTTATATCAAGTGTTGTCGTATGGTATTACTCATGAAAGACTAACCAATTTTCTATGGATGCAGAGTTTAGTTGTTTTATTAATCTTTATGAGATAGCCATATTGCTTGAGAAATGTTTTTGCAGGTCAAAGTTGTTCAAATCTATAAGAAAGTTTTGTCACAATCAAAAAGGGGGAGATTGTTGGAGAAATCTCTCCAAAATATTTTGAAGCTGACAAAATGTTTCTATCGATCTAGTCTGGATATTTGCAGGTCGATTAAAGTCGAAGACTCTTTGATCACCAGACTCAGCACTCAAGACTCAAGACTCAAGACTATTCTCATTGCCAATTTTTCTAATCCAGTGATGAGGGCAATCCAGAGCCGAAGTATTTGGTCGAGGATTTAGATCCGTCCTCTGGAGAAGATCTCTTGGCTGGATAAAAAAAAATAACGGATTCTTTTATACGTAATCTAAATCGTTTGAAGATCCGATGGTTGACGAAATATTCTTGGAATGTTCTATTCTTGGAAACCAAGATCCTGATTGTATGGACGAATAGGATTGATAGGCTATCGTCAGGTTCCTTTAATAGCTCGAATGATCTTCTTAATTGATTCCATCCAACGGGTAGATTGGAGGAATTCCTTTGGTAAGTGCCAACGGGTATGATGGCATAAATGAGTATAAAAGGAAGATGTTCTAATTACTTTAGAATATGATCGATAGAGAAATTCCAGAGTCTGAAGCACCTCGATTATTAGTCGATTCATTCTAAGCGAAATTGTATACACAGAGAGTGTTTATATTTAATGAGACCTTGAGCGAGTGTGGTAGATCATCTACACCGAGAAATCAAGGAATATCAATGATGTAACATCTCTTTGTTCATAGTGGAATCCAGCCAATAGGCTGTCAGTGCAGAAGAGTGAACGTAGGCTTGAAATAAGCCGAACCACTATAATTCGAGTGTTTAATTTTCTCTTTCCTTCTCTCAGTCTTACGTTGATTATTGTTTGTCTCAAATCTATCAACTGTCTAGTATTGTGGATTATCGAGAAAAATAATTTATATACCCATTCACCCCTCTCTAGGTATTTATACTAGCTATATCAAGCATGGATCCACACCGGGAACCGGATTGGCGGTCCGGTTCCCGGGTGGATCCATGGAACCAATTTCACCAATAATAATATCGTTTTTCAAATCCCGCCGTGAGTATTTTTCATATCGAGTAATATTTGTCTGTAAATCGAACCGGCTTAACTAAGGGTATCATTTTTCTTTATTTTATTGGAAAACACTACCAAAGAAGAGAAATAGGTTTTTTTTTTCTTATTTTTGAATCATTTCAGTTGAAATCTGAAATATTCTTTAAGTTCAAGATTCTAGATGATTGTCATATGTAGAACATCTTTTCTTTTATCCTCTAACAATGTTCAATCTCTTACAACATTTGCTTTACTGAATTTTTTTTGTAGAAATAATTCTATAGGTTCTCCACATATTCTTGAACATAGTGTCATATGTGACTCTTGAAAGTATTCTTTGAATGAGCCATTTGTTGAGTTGTTGAAAAGCAGCTTACACACTTTACTAAATTCTTATTAAAACATGGAAACCATGAGAGGAGATGGAACCCTAAAATTTAGATTTGTTAATTAGTAATTTCTAAATTTATTTTAATATTAAAAATTAATATTATTATTATAATATAAGCGGTCCGATCTGGGTGGGCGAATCCGCCCATGGAACTGGGAACCAGACTGGTTCCCTTAAGAACCATCGGTTCCGGCTATTCCGGATGCAGTTGGGTGGTCCGGGCGGGCTCCGATTCTTTTGCACACCCCTATATCTAAGTGTCTTAGAGAGAAATCCCTGCATAGAGTAGAGCTTCAATTGCCATTGATAATCATATCTTGTGAATTGGCCGCTCAATTTCATAAGATCTTGTGAACATAACGTGTAGTTTCAATGGAAAACTCTCTACTATTTCATTAATCTAATGAAATGAGTTGTGGATTTTGATATTCTAAACTGGTATGCCCATGCCACTTTTACTCCCAAATTGATATTTGTGTCATAAAAAATTTCAAATTGCTTAATCTGTAATACATTTACTTGAAACTAATATCTATATCATAAACAATTTCAAATTGATACACTTATGCAACATTTATCTAGTATGAAATTTTTTGCAATACAAAAATTAGTTTGGAGTAAATATGGTACGAATGTACCGTTTTCAAATATTTGGTGATATTAGCCCAATGAATTATATGTAGAATATTAAATTCTTTCAAGTTTTGTTAATTTAAAATAAATGAATAATTAAATGATTTTCAACATGTCTCAAAAACTTGACCCTCAAATATAATAGATTGATGTCTTCTAGAGGTGGCAAAATGGATTTCAACTCATATTTAATGGCTTGGGTGAGATTGAGTTGTCTAAAATTGGGCATATGGGAATGAATGGGTTTAATAAACCAAAAATCAATTATTTACGGGTTGTAGTGGGTTCGGTAAAGAAACCTACTTTCAAGACATTTAATGAAAGTACAATGCTAAAATTTTGAGAGAATGACACTAGAAATGTCAAAACTTATGTATGATACTCACTTTAGTGTCAAAAGTTTCTTTTAGATCACTCAAATGCCAATTTTTTTGAAAAAATGATCTTTTCGGTACCAACTCCAGTCTATTTAGTCGGAAATGTGATATGACCTTCTTTTATTAGTTTCTTTAACCAATATGGCTCACCCGAGAGTCCAATTAACATCTAAAGCCCTAAAATGACAGCATCTAGTACCTTTCTATCAACTAAGAACTCCAAATCCCCAAATTGAAAGAGAACCCCTCAATTTCAAACTCTTATCGGCCATTGAACCCAAATTCACTCCCCATTTCGGTTTGCCCCCAAATTAACACATTAATCTTGTAAGTAGAGGGTAGGAGCTTTAATAGTGACTCACAACCCCAATTTTTCCCCTTGTGAGCCCTAATATTCTCTCTTGAACCCTAATTTTTCTGTTACGAGCCCTAATTTTCCCTTCTTATTGAGCGAGACAAAGATGGAAATGCATCTTTACCATGGGCGACGAGCAAGCGACGATGAGCAAATGGTGAGCGAGGGCGGGCATGCCATGACAAGCAAGCAATGGCGAGCAAGTGACGAAGAGAGATGCGACGAGGCCAGCCTTTTAACTCAATTTCAAACGACATCACGTTTGCCTTGGATGGCATGCGATGTTGTTTTGTTCATTACCCAGCCACGTTGGACTAAATGACATCACTTAAAAATTTTATTTACAAATATCACGTAACCAATTTTTCCGAAATTTCTCATCATTAATACTTAAGTGATCATTTTTTTTTTCTAATTTAGCACTTAAGTAAGTCGGCGAAAACTTTTGATCTTAAAGTGAACACCGCTTCTCACTAAAGTTTTGTCCCTTCTAATTTTAGTGTGATGTCAAGCCGAGAATATTGGAATTCTTCTAGGGAGTGGGTAATTTCGTAAAAATTGTTGTTTATGGGGAAAAGATTGATGGTATAATATTCCACAAATTGTGGTTTAACATTAGCTATATAGAGAAAATTCAAAAATCTATTATTATGGAATTTTGTTTTTTGTCCAAAAATATGTTGCCGAAGTTGTCGATGGCTTAGGTCACAAGTTGTACGAGTAGGGAGGTTTTCTTTGTCTAATAATCTAGCAACTTATGGTTTTGCAAAGTCATAAATCAATTTCCACAATAATGCCTGCAACTCGCACTAGCTATAATTATATGGGCAAAAAATAAAGAATTTACCTTCTATCAGTTTTCGTTAAATTAGATTAATATTACAAACTAATACACCTATAATAAACAGAGAGTAAAATCCAAACTAATATATCTGTTAACTACTATGTATCATTCAACTTAGCAATTTAATAATAATATTTAATAGAAGCTAACATAAGGTAAAAATTTTTATATTTGTATAAGTTTGAATTTTTTGTGATAAAAAATTAATTTATAAAAAAATTATCATAGATATATCAATTTGAGGCTTTTTGTGATATTAACCCTTGTTAAAATGTGGGAGTTTTATACGAGCTTGGATTTTTTGTGAAAAAATTAATTTATGAAAAATTTGTTATAAATATATCAATTTCAAGCTTTTCGTTGTATTAACCCTTATTAAATGGCAGGCGTGTACTGTCAGAGGGAATTTGAAACATAGAGTGACTTCAAAGTTGCAAATATTTGTTTATTTTTGTTTCTAAACCTTAGAAAGTTCCGAGAAAATGTTAGGTAAATGTGTGATTCAAATTATGTCAAAATCCCAATCTATTCACTATACGACATGTGTAGCCGGGGCCCACCGCGCCCGATCCCTCACCGCCTCGCTGCTCTCTTCACTCACTTCTTTTTTCCCCTATTTTTCTCTTCTTCCCTTTAGCTCCACTAGGGAAGACAACAGACGTTCATCCCCTTCCACCACCACCACCTTACCTCGTCTCAGTCCACCCCATCGCCGCCATTTCAGGCCTCCGTCATCGAGCTTGTGCTCAGCCGGTGAACTTGGACCTCAGATTTTGGATCTAAGGTCTAGTGAGCCCCAGATTTGTGATCTAAAGCTCAACTCGACCTCACATCAACCAAGGTCGGCTTAGACAACGAAACAGGTGGCGGCGGCGGCGTGGTTGGCCGATACGGCGTAGGGCCTCGACTTCCTAGCTGACGCGGGTGCGGACGCGAAGGGCGCGGGAGGAAGTGGACAGGAGGCGGCCACGCTGGAGGTCGGAGAAGGAGCGGGTGAAGATGAAGCCAGAGATGGAGGCGACGTGCCAGAGGCGGCGGCGGCGGGTCTGAGGTCGGGCTCGAGGTTGAGGCCAGAGAAGGGAAAATGGGGCAGGCGGAGGAGAGAGAGAGAAAGAGGAAGACAGCCGTGCGGGAAGGCGAGGGACGGTGAGAGAGGGGAAGACCTTGACTGAGTGGGGGGGCCCGCGCACTACTGTTGCAACGTGAATGGAATCAGCCGTCAAAGAACAAAGTAATTGCGTCATGCTTATATAGTATTTTCTCTAGTCATCTCGACTCCGGAGCAATCCACTTCCATTCAGACATTTTCACAAGGCAGGGACCGAAAGACTCGAGCGCTCTCCATGGAGGCCGAGTCGTCGCCGTGCGTAACGCGCACCAACTCTTTTTGTTGCCCTTTCGTCGCTGGATGTCGAATTGTCGTCTCCTTCCTCACCCACTTGCGTTTACCGATGCAGGTTCGAGAGCAGTGAGATGCTCGGGACTTTCGTGGCGTCGACACCCCTCCTGGAGGAATCGTGGAGGCGGTGCAATTTCGCGGACTCTGCCGCTCCGATGAGCTTCGTGGCGGACCAATGTGGCGAGGTCGGGTACGTGGCGTTCTCGGGCGTCCAGGCGATCGACTGGTCCGAACCGAGCTGCGGGACCCTGATGGCGCTGGGCGAGTGCGAAGGGGAGCCTCTGTTCTCACAGTTGAGGTGCGATGGCGACGGCGACGGCGAGGGGACGGTCAAGGTGGGCGCCGGATTCCTCCGTCTCTTCCTCGAATATTACCGGCGACGGGATTTCCAAAACCAGGTACGCAGTCCATTTGCCTTGTTTGATTTTGACTTAGAATTTGTTTTTTCTTTTTGGGTCGAAGAATTAGAAGTCTCACTACACGTGACTTTTGTTGTTTTCTGGGTAATTGCGTTACAACTTCATTAGTCGAACATCAGCAACTTCCGCGAAATTATGGTTTAGCTTTCAGTCACCCTCTTGATAAATTAATCGGCCTATGGACTTTACCCCTAATTTGGATTGATTAGTCCATACCTACTATATGTGAGTACGACATTTCCAAAGCTCAAAACGCCGCCATTTGCTTTAGCTCTTTTCTGGGGAATTGCATTGCAACTTCATTAGTCGAACATCATCTTCCACGAAATTATGGTTTTGGCTTAACTTTACCCGTAATTTGGATTGTTTAGTCCATTTACTTTATTTAAAAGCAGGTTCTAAAAGTTAAAGTAGCTGTTAGATGGAGACTCATGCTTAGTCGGTTTTTTTTTTTGTCTAGTATTAAGTGTAAACATATTTAATTGGTAAGACAAATAGAGTCCATTGAACTTAGGACTTTAAGCTTTGACACCATGTGAGATTTTGATAGGACTATTTGTTAACTGGTCTAAAAACTTAAGTTGTTAGATGTAAATGTGGTTTATTATTTAAATATTTTAACAATAATAAAAAAGCAAGATAAGGGCGGTTGGTAGGAAAATGTATAAACATTTGCTTGACAGATTTAAAGGTGTACAGTACTTCTTAAGGCATGCATCTTTGCATTTTGTTGCCTCGCCTCACCATAGCTTGCTTGCAGAGTCTTCTTTTCTTCTCTTTGAACAGCGAGTTCATTCTGTGCATTTTATAACAACAAGAAAAGAGTGTTGAGTTTGATCGCCAGTATTCCTTTCTAGCGAAGTTAATATTTATTTAATATAATCCAATGCGATTTAATTTTTCGAGGCCTCAGCCGGAAAAACTCACTACGAATTTGCTTTTGACCCGGGAAAGGAAGAAAAAGAATGCACGATGAGATAAATATCTTCTTATACATCTGCAATAGATATAAAATAAGGGTGTAAATGAGAAGAAACGTTTGTTAGCACACGAATTCCACAAATCCTCCTCCTAATTTGAATGAATTTGGTGGGATTTAAAATTTACATAGAAAGCAAATTAAGATTCTAGTTCTTAATCCTTATGTGTGAAGGTGATGTGACTATGTAATTTATTAAGAACTCCTGAAAATCTATTGACCATCCCTCATTCTGCAAATCTTCAAACTAATTTCTCGTCTCGAAAGCAGAAAAACAAATTTATCTGAGAGCAATAGAGATGCATCAACTAGCAAGGTTTTTCTTCTATTGTTTTGTTGAATTTACCAGTCACAAGCAACAAGACAGTCTTACTGAATTGTGCATGACTGCTGGAGACTATTTTGAGAGATTAGGCTGGTACTGTAGATATATACATCGGGCAGTTCTTGGACAACACTAAATTACTAATCTAGGTTATTTGTGTCCTTCACATATCACATTCCTTGGCCATGTGTTGGAAATCTAGATGTAGTCTTTCTATAGTATGTAACGGTAAATTGTCGATATTGTCTCTACAGTCATTTCTTTTCTTGGGGAAGTCATTGACATTAGTCATACCAGCATATTTGAAGCAATAAAAAATTGCCCTTGGGTCATGCACGTATTAAGTTTTCCTCACTCTAGCTCTCGTTGTGAGAGTAAATTATTCAAAGTCCTTCAAGCACTGAGCTGCTTTTTGTGTGCAGATTCAGGGATTATTAGGAAAGGTTAAGATGATTATCCTCACAGGCCATTCCTTTGGAGCAACAACCGCCTCTCTTACTGCTCTTTGGCTCCTCTCCAATCTACAGCCCGTCGCTTCTCCCATCTCAGTCCTCTGCCTCACCTTTGGCACTCCCTTGCTTGGCAACGAGTCCCTTTCCCAAGCCATTCTCCGGGAAAGATGGGGCGGGAGCTTCTGTAACATTGTCTCGAAGCTCGATGTAGTGCCCAAATTGTTCTTCACTCCACTAACCTCCTTGACTCCTCAACTGTACTTGCTGCTTCAGTTTTGGCAAGGCGCTATGGCTTCACCCAGTCCAGAACAGTTAGTTGGAGAACTGCGAAAACAAAATTTTGATGAATTCTTTAGCAACATCAAAAAATGTGTTCAAGATGCTGCACAATCAGAAGAAGGGGCGAGGAACAATTTGTTTTGGCCACTGGGAAGCTACCTATTCTGTTCGGAAGAGGGAGCGATCTGTCTGGATGATGCAACGTCTATTGTTAAGATGATGCATCTGATGCTCGAGACAGTCTCTCCAGTTTCCAGTTTTGAGGATCATCTGAAGTATAGTTATTTTACAAGACTACTTTCTTTGCAGTTCCTGAAAAGAATAGACATCGATGACCTCGCCGAGTCAAGCTATGAAGCTGGTGTCTTCTTGGCATTACAATCTTCAGGAATAGATCCACAGGTAATTAAATGCCTCTCAAATCTGCACGAGACACTATCTTCTTGGCTTCCTAATCCAACTCAAAAGTATAGTCTATCAGTGCCCTTATTTTGTGGAAGGATTTTCTTGGAACAATCACTCTAATATTTGAGGCAGAACTCTCCTTCGCTCCTTAATAATAGTGCATGCAGAATGATGTAGGCTTATACTAGGACATCTTTTTGGTGATCGCTGAATAGTAAGTACTCAGTCTTCACTTTGTGGGTTGTGTTCTTACCATCATGCAGGATGACAATATTTCAAAGCCAGCTAAAGATTGCCTGCAGATGGCTCGGCACATGGGACGTGCACCGAACCTGAATAATGCTTATTTAGCTATCAAACTATCTGAGATAACGCCCTGCAGGGCACAACTTGAGTGGTACAAGGCACGCTGCGATGAGTCTGTGGATCAACGTGGGTATTATGACACATTCGAGAAATTTGCAGCATCCAGGAGGGAGTCCACGATCAACATGAACCTGTTCAGACTCGGCACATTCTGGGATAGGGTCATAGGCATGGCAGCACGGAATGAACTCTCGCACGATTTCCACTGCATGCCCAAGTGGGTCAATGCGTCCCATTCCTACATGCTCCTCGCCGAGCCATTGGAAATCGCACGCTATTACCGTCATGGCATGCACACAAAGAAGGGACATTACATCAAACATGGAAGGAATAGGAGGTTCCAGATTCTGGAAAGATGGTGGAATCGGAAGGTGGCTGTTGCGGCGCAAGAACCACAACAAAATAACAACAAAAGGAATAGGAGCAGGTATGCAAGCTTTACTCAAGATTATTTGTTTTGGGCGAGGGTGGAGGAAGCTAAAGACTGGCTCAAGAACACAGAAGAGGAAGAGGACCTGAATAAGTTGGGATCGTTTTTGGAGAACATGAATCGTTTCGAGACGTACGCAGAGGAGCTGATTAAGAACAAGGAGGTGTCCATAGATGTTCTGGCTAAGAACTCAAGTTACACATTATGGGCTGAGAAATGGAAAGATTTGAAGGCGAAGCTCTTGCAGCCACCTTCTACTCCTCTTTTGAACGGAATGGATTGTGATTACGAAGAGATGAAGAGATAGTGACATGAATAATTCCCGAATTTTAACTTAATGCATGACCTAACTTTCAGTATATATTGAATGGAGTCCATGAACTATTTGAAAATGTTTAAGATTAGGAAAAATATTGAATATTTTCATTAAAAAAAATTATTTTGTTTTGTAATAAAATGCAATAAGCTGCAGAAATAAGGAAATGTCAAATTGGGACATTACAGTTGAATTTTATTCTACTGGGCCCTCCACCAAATAGTGGAATTCTATTGGTCCATGCCGAAAATGTATTTAATTATTTTCATGTTGGTAAATTTTTGACGAGCATTGGTAAGTCTATGTAACTTTATTAATAACTTTCTAAATTACCTACTTTCGTTCATAGTTTTGCAAATAACTAATCTTTATTACATAAGTTCTAAGATTTTGAATTCGCTAACTCTTATTCATGCGAAATTTCGGACTTATATAGACTTTTGTCAGATTAATTAAAAGGTGGGCTTGTGAGTATATGTGCATATATATAATATATCCTAAATTTTGAGTATATTCTTATAATAGGGTTAGAATTAGAACTGAATTTTCTAGGATGGGAAGCTATGGAACATGGCCTCCTGATCGAATGGCCTGTATCGAACCGGTCGCCGATTCGCTCTAAGCGTCCCTCTCTCTCTGAAAAACTCCGATTCTTTCTTTGCGGACCACCTCCGTCAATCTCTCCAAATGCGATCACCTCCGTTCGCCTTCTCATTCCTCCTTCCTTCACGTAACTCTCTCTCTCTCTCTCTCTCTCTCTCTCTCGTCTCTGGGATTGAATCCATACTCGGTTCAACGTATCATCGTATCATCTGGGTTTCGTTGCAGTGCTCTGTTTTTGGCCTGTTGTCTTCAAATTCGTGGACAAACCTCTGCTTTTAGATGTGCGTTTGCAATTTGGCGTCATTTGTCGGCCCTGCGATTGATCATTCGCGTTTTTGCATGTACAGACTATTACCGTCTTGAGGCAAATGCTGGGAGGTAAAATTGCCGGCAAGTGTTTTCCGGGTTTCGGTCCAGTTTTGAGTCCTTCGTCGTAAACTAGATTCGCATTGGATTGATGCTATCGCGCTAATGAGCGGTTTTCAGGTTTTCTGTAGAGGCTCTGTGTGATTATAATAAGGTTTCGAACCTTTGTGTGAGAGCTGGGATTTCTTCGGGGAATCCGGAGAAAGCACCACCCAAATTCTCAAGGGACAAGAAGATGGTGCCTGATTCAGATCATCCGAGCCTTAAGGATACCGATTCTTAGCATCGGTTTTTTGAATCAACGTCCGATCTAGAATTTTTTTTTTTTACCCTTTGCGTGCGATGACATCTTACTTTTAGTTATGCTCCCAAGTGTCTTGTTCCATGACTAAATTCATGTTGTTGACCTATGTTTGTCTAACTTGGCTTGCCGTACGAAGCTTGTGGTTTTGACTGGAGCTGGAATGAGCACAGAGTGCGGTATTCCCAAGTATAGAAGGTTCTTTAGTTATATTTAGAATGATATTTTACGTTTAGCAGACATTTCAATGGATAGACGTTACTGATGGGTGGAAATATTTCATTCTGGATGATTTGACATAACAGCCACTCTTCTCATTAATTTGTTTTAAACTAATTATATCAAAGAGGGTTTGAGTATGTTTTCATGGCTATTCTATATCTTTTATTTTGGTAATTAAGTGACTGGGAAGAACTGGAAGAGAGATCTTGCTGTGATGCTGCATCATTTTTCATGCCTAACGCTAGTCTTCAAGTTATGCACTCTGCATAACCCTGTGGTATATATGTATTTTAAGCATATGTGGTCATGTTTGTATGATTGCACTCTCATATTAAGCTTTCATGCCGAATGTGACAATTTGTAATTTTGTCTCCATTGTATAATATGTTGACTGGTTCTTTCGTAGTTAAGACAAACCCTTCCAGCTTTTATTTGTTTTTTGCAGTCCAAATGGGGCTTATTGCTCTCTCTCTCTCTCTCTCTCTCTCTCTCTCTCTCTCTCTCTCTCTGTTTTTTTTTTGGTTTATTGGTTTCATTATGTAAATAGCAGCACTCTGCTTATTATGAACAGATGAAGCAAATATGCTGGGACAGTTCAATCAGAAACCAAGTTATGGGGGATAAATTTGAAATTGAAGGGTGCTCTAGTACATATATACAAATTTTGGATAAGGAAGGGGCAGAAATAAAATAGGTGGTGAGAATTGGAAGCCAGCTCATTTAATTGAAAGAGCCTTTTACATAGGGAACATTTTTGTCAAGTGAATGTCTTTGGGTTACTTCAATTAGAATGTGTCTATGGAAGTAGCATAAGATCAGGATTGGGGTCATGCCTAAGAAATTAGGGGAGGACATTCAAGGAAGTTTGTTGGATTTCAGTTGTTATAAATGATATGATACTGTGGAAAGTACAATAATGTGTTGTAGTTAGCTGACTTTGCCTATGGAGAAGATTTGTTGTTGGTTCTTGCTTAAATAAAATCTTTTCGGTTTCTTCATGGGGCTTCTCTGGTTTTTTTTTTTTTTTTTCATCTTTTCAACTGTCTACCTGTGCCTAAGATCTTTAGTGTCTCTCGATTTTTTACTCTAATTTCATTACAATTCATTAGGAGTTTGTTCATTCTAAACGGGCATGTAGGTGATATTGGGCAAGGAGGTATGCTGGATGAAGAAAGTTTACCACAGCACAAGCTAGTGCAGCTCATTATGCCCTTGCGTCTCTTGAAAAGGCTAGTTGAGTAAATTTTATGATTACCCAAAATGTTGACAAGTCACTGGATGTGGAAATTTTGTGACATTTTCAGAAATTGGAGGATGAAGTTGGATATTAATAATTCTTCTGAACTTATTTCAGGTTGCACCATCGTGCCGGTAGCACCATTGACCTGGAATGGCCCAAAACCAAAGAATGCAAAGCTAAATGAGCCAACGATCTCGTAATCTTAACAATTAAATGATAATCAAATTTAAAATCAAGGAAGATACTATCTCAACTATAACTAAATGCTGACAAAATGGCTCTTATGCACTAACAAATCACTCACCTAAAGCGATTATTCAAATCCAAACGTAACATGAAACTTGTACACAAAACCCTAAAATTTCGCCGACTAAAACATTGCTTAAAAACAACTCCAGTTAAGACCCACGGCTCCACAACCCTATAAATCACAATTTTCATGAAATTTCAAAGCTCAACATCTAAAAATTGGACTTCATGGCTCAAATCTCACATATTTTCGAACTTAAGCCCTAAATTCAAAAACTACTCCAATCGGATGAATGAAGGGTTTGAGGGCTCACTATTTTGCGAATCGGAGTAATTTCGCATTGGCAAGGCTCCCATGATAAGGACGCAGAAAATGCTCTCTCTCTTCGGCTCCGTTCGTTTTGCAGAAAATAATTTCCGGGAAAATGTTTTATGGATTTTCTAACGGTCGTTTCACGAAAAATGACTTTCTTGAGGAAAATGTTTTCCATAAGAGGAAAAAAGTCTTCTAAATTAAGGGAAAATGTTTTCTACTTTTGAAAAGTGGAAAACATTTTCCCCACTTAATCTCTTTTATCTCACACCTCTACAAATTCTCCTCTCCTTTCTTTTTCTTCTTTTCTATTTTTTGTTCTAATTATTTGGGAAAATCTCAAATAAGGACCCAAAGTGAGCCTATTTTTATCAAATAAGGACCCAAGTGACTGTTGTCCCAAATAAGGATCCGAAGTAGCTAACAAGTCTCAAATAAAGACTTGAACCTGCCAGCCGATGAGCGTGTGACATTTCCGATGGCAGGAGTATAGGCAAGTTTGTCCACAAAAAATATAGATAGAATTTGGTAAACCCTAAAAACAAAACTGGCAAACCCTAAAAACAAAACCCCCTAAACTCTTCACGTTCTTTTGACCTAAAAAACCTCTTCACGTTCTCATGTTTTTCTTCTTCTCTCTTCATCTTCTCGAAGAAGACAAATCTCGAGTAAAGCCACCTTTTTGTTATTGAGACACTCGTGTGTAACAAAGGGCCTCGATTCTTCATTATCTAGCCATACACTTTGATTCACACTCTCGTTCAACAGAGGTCAGTTTCATTCAAATTGGTGCAATTGATCCTTCATTCATTCAAAGTGGTTGTAACTTGTCGAAGCAACATATCGACAAGGCGCAGGCATGTGGTGGAATATCACACAGATGGCAGTGAGGATGGTGATGGTAGGCCAAATTCTTTTGTTTTATGGTGTTCTTTTTGCTTATTTTGTTGGATTTCTGAGTTAATGTCTCTTTTGTCCGACAAAATGCATATGAGTTGTGTCCGCTATGGATTTCTAATTAGATATTACTGCTATTGGGGTCCTTCGTGTTGTGATGGTGGTCCCTGTTTTGCGATTTTTTTATACTCTCTTTTTGTATTTTTTTTCTGGTTTATATTTTTTCGTTGATGGTTGGAACTCACAGCCTGTCATAGATTTTCATAGGGAAAGTAGATAGACATTTAAAAAAAAAAAAAAGCTATAATTACTTTGATATGGGTACTCTGTTGGAAAGTATTTAGAGGAGGAAATTTGGTGGAAACACATTGAGACAAAATCAATTTGAGTCTATGTGCGCATGAGTTTTCAGTCAGAGCATGAGGGCATCTTGTTTCCAATAATTTTTGTGCGCACTAGTTATTAGGAACTGGAAGTGTCTTGTTTTCTGTAGTTTTTGTGCACTATAATGGACGTAACTTCTAAAGTGGCAATTTGTAAGATTACTTGTTAGAAGTTCTTCTTCCCAAGTTTTTAATATGAAGACTATTTAATCTTTGTGTCAAGATGCATCGTAGATCCTGCTAGTTATCATTCCTCAATTACTTAGTAAATTTGCAATTAAGTCTTCTTGATAGGATTGTGTTTTCAGCCTTGTTTGTTGAACAAGAAAGAGAGAATCCATACAAAAGTTGAGTCAACCAAACTTAGTAGTCGTTTCCATAATTTTCAAGCCGATAACATATGAGCCTAAGAAATGCTTTGAATGGGATCGGTTTTCTTTTCCTTATGGTATATATCTCTAAGTTTGGTTCTTGGGCCACCGTGGTTGGCTCACCTAAGTAGAAAGTTATGGCAACATTGAAAACATTTTAACTCCATAATGCACAATATTTTGATAAACGGAATCCAATAAAAGAGTGGTATATAGTCACGGGTGTGCCTAGTTTTCTTTCGTTAATCAAAGCATGGTACAATTTTATTGCAATTGTTTACTATTTTTCTTTTTTTTTTTCTCGGTGTACATTTTGCATGGAAATATATTGACTTTATTTTTGCTTCATTTTGCACCAGTTGAGGGATGTGAAGAACTAAACTATTCAATATATGATGGTGGGTATGATGGCGTTGCTAGAGAAGAGGGGTTCGCCTTTGTTGATCTTGACGAGTTATACATAAGAAATGTAAGTTGTGCTAACGGTGATGGTTCAATGGAGAGGGATACGGAGGTTGGAGACATCAGTAGGTATGTAGATGTGTTAGCTGACAATGTAGATTTCTTGAATATGAATGGCGAAAATGAGTATACACATCCCGAGTTTAATGCTAAGGTTGATATGGAAAATCCTATCTTCAAGTTAGGAATGTGCTTTAGTAATGTTGAGGAGTTTAGAAAGGCTGTTAGGAACCATGCCATAAAAAATGGGAGAAAGGTGAGGTTTGTTAAGAATACACCTAATAAATTGAGGGCAGTGTGTTCTGATGGTTGTGATTGGCTTATATATGCTTCCAAAGTGCAAAGGGAGCATACTTTACAAGTCAAAACCTTTAACCCCATACATACATGTAATAGAGCTCTACATGTTCCTCAAATAAGCACTAAATGGTTAGCAAACAAGTACTGTGATAGGTTAAGAAACAATCCTACATGGCCAGGTGCTTCAATGAAAAAAACAATGGAGTCTGAGAATGTTTTAAAGTTGTTGAGGACAATGGTTTATAGAGCTAGGGCAACAGCAATGAGTATGATCACTGGGAATGAGGAAGAGCAATTTCGGATGCTTAGGAGCTATTGTCAAGCACTTCTTGATGCCGACCCGGGATCCACGTGTATAATCAAAACCGAGCAATATCAAGACCAATACAAGTTTAAGGCAGTTTATATTTGTCTTGATGCATTAAGGAGGAGGGGCTTTGTAGAAGGATGTAGGCGCTTTGTAGGTGTTGATGGTTGCCATTTGTCATCAGGCTACAAGGGTATACTTCTAGTAGCGGTGGGCATAGATGGCAACAATCAAATGTATCCCTTTGCATGGGCAGTTGTCGGACAAGAAATATATAAGAAATGGCATTGGTTTATCAGTTTGATTGCAGAAGACTTGGGGATTACCAACCCTGAAAATTCAAAGTATTGGACTTTCTTTTGTGACAAACGGAAAGGATTGGTGCAAGCACTAGTAAATCTACTGCCTAAAGCAGAACATAGATTTTGCTTAAGGCATCTTTATGAAAACTTCAAGCTACATCACAAAGGGGTAGAACTTAAAAAGCTCCTTTGGAAAGCTGCCATGGCAACTAGGGTATGTGATTTTGACTTGGCAATGGAAGAGCTAAAAGCAATTAATATGAAAGCTTATGAATGGTTGTCCTCCGATGCAATAGAGCAAGTCCTACTTCAGGACAAGCTCAAAATGTGATATTTCCTTGAATAACTGGTGTGAAAGTTTCAACAAAAGCATCATTGACGCAAGGGACAAACCTATCATCACAATGCTTGAAGCTATAAGAGTGCAGCTCATGGAAAGAATTCATAAGCAAAGAGATGGGATGGCTAAGTACACTGGTGTGATATGTCCTAATATCCAAAAAATATTAGATCTTCAAAAACAATTTTCAGCATCACGGATTCCTAGCTGGAATGGGGAGGATGAATTTGAATTAAGTGGCCCATATGGTGACAAGAGAGTTGTTAATATTAGACATAGATCTTGTAGTGTAGAAGATGGGACATTAGTGGAATCCCTTGCTCTCATGCTATGGCAGCTCTTACATACATGAGAGAAGATCTTGAAAAATGGGTTCACACAAGTTTTAGTAAGGAAACATTCATTCAAACTTATAGCCATATTGTGCATGTTGTAGATTCTATGGACACATGGCATGCTAGAGAGCCATTACTCCCACTAGATGTGCCCAAGCAAGTTGGCAGAAAGAAGAAACAAAGAACAAAATTAGTGAATGAAACAACTGATAAAAATTTGAAGACAAGAAAGAAGAAAGTTGTGCAAGAGCCCGAGGGAACAAAGTTGAAGAGACAAAATACTTCAATCACTTGTGCGAAATGTGGCAGCATAGGCCATAGCAGGCATCATTGCAATAATCCATCAATAGTATTGATGGGAGCGGCAACGACAACAGTAGCATTAGCAATTTCAGCCCTTTTAGCCCCATTAGAATCACAACCTGAGATAGTTGAATTTCTTGCTTCAACTTTTGGTAACATCTCAAGCTCGTTGACATCTATAGAAAGGACAAAGATGCAGGTATCCATTTACCCTTGACTTTGTCCTAGAAGTGTTCTTATTTGCACTTTACTTCTTTTGGCTAATTAATTTATTTTTTGATTCGATCGTAGGTAAAGAGGAGGATGTAAGGATCTCAACTTGAAAGTGGTGGAAGACAAGCAATTTTTTTTTAGAGAAACGCAACACCAACAGCACAATTTCTCTTCTTGTTAGTTGATGTGGATGGGTCTATTTTGGTCTATTATGGAGCATTTTAAAGTATGAATATGTATAGGTCTACTTCGTTAGGAAGATTTCTTTCGTGGGATATTCTACTTCATTAGGAAGATTTCTTTCATGGGATATTTCTTTTTTCCATCATACAAGCCGTGTTTCATGGTCTTCAAGGAGGGCCACACATCTTGTAGTCTCGTGGTTTATGATGCTTTTACCCTTTGCTGCATATCTATCTATTTGATAGAATTATGGAATCTGTTGATATCATTTGATTCCATTTAGCGAGCTGGAAGTACGACTTCCTTGTTGCTTGAACTTTGGCTAAACTAGGTTTCCAAACTCAAATTGAAGTAATACCCCTGGCTATGTTTTTCCAAGTTAGAAATACCATTATGTTCTTAGAGAATAAGTCGAAGCTCATCAATCCATGGATGTCAGTTTCTCTGCCCACTGAACTTGATCTATCAATGGCCATTTCGACATCACGTCCAAATGCTTTAGACAACATAATTGTGTACCTTTTTCATTTTTTCCATACATCCCTTGCATCATGTATGAAATCAAAGCCTTGCATAATAATCATTTAATTGTATAATATAGACTATGTCACTAGACTAGGCTGTTTCGAGGAATCTTCTGATATTAATGCTTCATCAACTTATTATATAAGACTCATCATCGTAGTAGAAATAAACTTCTCTGTCCATTGAAGCCCAAGGAAATGCAGGTGTATAATTTTAGTTTCGTTAACATGTTCTCATGGTGCAATAAGGAAAGAGAGAATTTCAAATTTCCATCTTTACGTATCCTTTTTAGTTTCAGATAGGGAGATCACGATACATACTTTCTTGACATCGAAATTTGTATCTGCATCAGCACTTCTACATCATAATTGATTTTGTACCACACTAATCCATGATTTGTCCCTCGGTTCTTGTACTTCATTGCTATTTTCTCGAACTCAATTGTAGAAAATTGCTTTGCATACTCCTTGACATCATGACGAAGTTTAGGATCGATTGTAGCAATCTTTGATTGAAAGTGAGGGGAAGACTGCATTGTGGCCAGGAAGTCCTTCAACTTTGTTCCTGCTAGACAAAAAATTTTAACATCGAATAAAGAAAGCGTGAACAAAAAAGAGGAAGCAGTAGAGAAAAAGCATTAAGCATGCTTGAATGCATGAGGTGATTTGAACCATCTATAATTGGCAGACAAAAAAATGAATTTGGTAGAACCATTCACCTTTGGTTATGACCTTGATTTTCACTACCCAACTTACGACAGCATCAAAGAACTCAGCTACTTCCACAAAGTCCTCTTCAACAAGAAAGCAACAAGATGGACAAATTTATAACTAACCAACATAAAAACCCTAAACCTAAAAGCACAATCTAGTCCATAAGAAGCCTCTACCATCAGGAGCCATGGTAGATACATCTCCTACAACACAGCAATATGAACAGATTCCGTCACCTTTTCAACTCTGGAACCATCAATTCCTTGCAGAGAATTGAAAGCCAAAAAGAGGGATAAATTGATTCCTATTTTTGATGGGTTAACAATAATACAATTAAAGTGTCTTCAAGGTATATCTAGCAGACTCATAGAAAGGAGAGAATGTGAAATTTTTGCATTACCTTTTTCTTCAAGTTCACTAAAACCGAATGATTTTCAATCCCCTAGAAACAAGTTCAATAAAAAAGGAAACAGAGGTAAGAAAGTAATACAGAGTATTTCACAAACATCTCAATCTCGAGCACAATTCGAATCCACCCAACCAAGAAACAGAGGACATCTCCATCTCGAGTACCCACATCTTGGGGATAATTCAAATCCACTTTCATGAACCCAGCCATGAGACAAAGAACATCTCCATCTCGAGTACCCACAACTCGGGCACAATTCAAATCCACTTCCACGGACCCAACCATGAGACAAAGAACATCTCCATCTCGAGTACCCACATCTCGGGCACAATTCAAATCTACTTCCACGGACCCAACTGAGAGAGAGAGAGAGAGAGAGAGAGAGAGAGAGAGAGAGAGAGAGAGAAGGAGGGCACGTACCTTTGGAACTCAGGGAGCCAGTGTTGAGCACGCGCTAACCGCGCACCAGCCCTTCGGTCCTGTCCATGGCGATGGTCCTGACCATGTTCTCACCCTGGTGCTGGGCCACCTCCAGCACGAGCCTAATTGAGTTGTCGAGCACCTCTAGGGCCATCAAGATTGGGGGCAAGCCCTCGTCAAACCACACGTCAACCACGGCGTCAATCACTTGGCACACCTGCCCAATTGCGCCGGCGCCGATGAACTTATAGGTGATCATGCCCTTCTCGACGCCCTTGGCTACGGCGCGCAGGTGGAGGAGGGGGCGATGTGGCGGCGACGGAGGTGGTGTAGTGGGCGGCATAGGTGAGGAGGTAGCCATGGGGGGAGGGGCGATGGTGGTAATGGTGGCGGCGGGGGGGGGAAGGAGGGGTCGAAGAAGGGGGCGAATTTGGGGTTAGAGGAGGAGGTGGGCTGCGACGGTGATCGGCGAGGGCGGCGAAGCAAAGGAGGGCCTGCGGAACCGATGCGAAGACGGTGACGCCATGGAGGAGGGGGGGGGGCCGAGAGTGAGAAGGGAGGAGTGAGAAGAGTCGGGGATTCTATCTATATTTTTTGGGGACAAAATTGCCCATACTTTGGCCATCGGAAATGTCACACGCTCGCCGACCGGTGGGTTCAGGTCTTTATTTGAGACTTGTTAGTCACTTCAGATCTTTTTTTTTTTAGACAACAGCCATTTTGGGTCCTTATTTGAGAAAATAGGCTCACTTTAGGTTCTTATTTGAGATTTTCCCAATTTTTTTTTAGTTTTCTCTTTCTTTTTTAATTTGAATTATTTTTAATTTCATTTTCCTTTTCCTTTTCTTTTTTTTCTTTTTTTTTCTTTGTTTCCCATCTTCTTCTTTCTTGGCTAGTCATCAATTGTTGCCAAGCGAACCTCGAGCTCGTCGATTTCAAGCTCTCGCTCTGCACTCTTACTTATCATTTTCTTTATTTATTCTACCCTGTAATTGTACATTACTCAAGCAAATAGCTCTACATACTTTGTTTCTTTTTTCTTTTGTTTATTAGAATACAAAAGATGTAAGGGGAGAACAAGCCACTCAACTGGAAGATTCCTATGAGGGTTGTACATGCTTTGCTTCTTTTTTCTTTTGCTTCTTTTTAAAATTTATACGAACATTTTTTAGAGTAGATGAACGTTTGACAACAATGAGGGAAAAAATATATGAAGTAAGTTTGCCTGAATTTAGAAGTAAGTTCATATTTAATGGATTTAAAGGTCGGTAAGTGATGCATGCCTAAGTGGTGAAGTCTTAGAAAATATTTTTCTTACCAAACACCGGAAAATATTTTCCGAAATATTTTCAAGTTTTAGCTGAACACTAGAAAATATTGTCATTTTCCTGAAATATGACTTCTGGGAAAATATTTTCTAGAAATTGCCCATTTTCTGCAAAACAAACGGACCATTCTTCTTCGTCTTTTTTTCCTTTTTCTTTCTTCTTTTCCTTCTTGCACTTTCTTTCAGTTGAGGGAGCTCTCGATCCCTTTCAAAGTTGAACATCCACTGTTCTGCTTGTTGACCGAGTCAGTAGTTTCCTTTTCCTTTTTGGTGGCATCAAGTCAAATATTACATACTTTGTCTAATTCCAGACATAAAGAACGCGTGATCAATCTAACAACTCATGGTTTTGCAAAGTCAAAAATCAACTTCCGCGATAGCATCCACAACTAGCTATAATTACATTGGCGAAAAAAGAATTTATTTGTAGGCATCTTCACTCTCCATTCCATAACTTGACTAAAACCTGTTCCTACATGTGTTCTTGTCCATCAGCGCAACACTCAACCACATCTCCATGTTACTCAAGTCCCACGCGAAGTCCTAGCCAATGACTCGACTCAAGCACCCAAACTCCTTCGCTGACTCAGCGAGCCTATCCACGGAATTGCTCACTCTTCATAGACAACAATTTAAGGAGAAAAATCATTAGGAATTGAAGCCTGGACTAGGTCAAGTATATGTTAAGTCCAAATTAAGTATATCTCACCAATTTTAGTATTGCGTAACTGGTCAATTTGAATTGGACCATCTTCAATCGGACCCAAACCACCATTTGATGGTTTCGGTCTATTGCAAATTAAACCTCCACGAACCAATCTAAATCTCATATCCATTTGTTTAAGAGAGAATGAGAGCCTGGGGCTCGGTCCATTAGATCTTGGGAATGAAAGATGGAGCTTCAATTGAAAATTCTCTACTCTCTCATAATCTAAGGAAACAAGCCGCAGATTCACAATATATGATTTCTAATGATAATGAATCGGGAGGAAGATGATATATGTTGCCGCGCCTCAAGTAGTCCTGAACGTTACGTGTCAAGAAATGTACTAGTTAAGTCTCTAAAAAATGAGAAAGAGAGAGTTAGGCCCTGCCCAAGCCAAGGTAGGCCTCCGTCCCTATCACGGGCATGGAAGACAAGGGACCGTGCCCAGCATGGCCGATTGTTTCTTCTGGGCCTGGCCCAGCATGGCCCGATTGCTGGCCCTAAGTTTTGGTGATGGAAGATTTTTTTTATCCTCGCCCTCATTTTTGTGGAGGAGAGCTTAGTTATCTTTTCTGTTCGGTTTCTTTTTTCTTTTTCGTTTAATTGACACAGACGTTTAGTAATTAGGGGGGAGATTTTTTTGATACAAAACATAAGCAGGGACTAATTTAATCTTGGGACAAAACCTAGATACAATATACTACTTATATTTTAAAAGTTCCATTGTCATGTTGTTGTGATACCGTAACGAGATCTCATGGCATTGCTTGCTTTAGAATCTCCTAAACGATGCAAGACAATTTACAGACAAATTGTTCAAAAAATTGAAGGATCGATGTGCTATATATTAGAGGATGGGAAAATTAACCAAAAAGTGTTAAATCTATTAAAATTGTATTAGTAAACCTTTTTTATTTTTTTTCCAATTGGATTCTAAACTTTTTATATTCATGTCATTTTAGTCCATCCAACTAATTTTGGTCGGCTAGCATTGACATGAACATTAGCCATCATATATAGCGCGATCGGCGCTAACATGAATAATTTTTAACAATATTTTATTATTTCAAATTGTTAGTTTTTTTTTCTTTCTCTTTTTTTCCCTCCTTCTGGCTAGAGGAAGACAGAAAGGAAAGAAAGAAAAAAGAAAGTGAAAGCAAAAACTTGAAAAAAAAATTAAAAATATTATTAAAAATTGTTAACGTCAGCGCCGACCAATCAAAGTTTATCCATGGACTGAATTAGCACAAATGCAAAATATTTAGGACTCATTGCAAAAAGAAATTACGATGAAATTGACACAATTATAATAGAATTAGGGTTTTTTTTTGGGGTAATTTTCCAATTAAAAGGTAGGATCTCGTTGAAGAGTAAATTCAAATCATTTATTAATTTACAGACAAAACATTTTTCAGAATTTTTTGGGGTCAATATTAGAAGAGCGAATTGATGGTTGCCAAAGCGTTTGCTCAATTTGAACCTCAGGAAAGTTTCAGAACAGTGAGATACTGTCAACGAGACCGTCAAAGAACGGTGAGATACTGTCAACCCCCTTTCCGCGCCGTATCTCCACAGAACCATCGCGGCGCCGAGCAATGCCTCCTTCCGCGTCGGTTTGCCCGCCCGCCATCCCCTTCATATATAAATATGCACTCGACTCTCACTTATGGAGGCCGGATCGTCGCCGTGCGTGACGAACCCAACTCTCCATTGCCCTTTTGTCGCCGGAGGTCGAAGTGTCGTCCCCTTTCTCATCCAATTGCGTTTACTGATGATGCAGGTTCGAGAGCAGCGAGGTGCTGGCGACTTGCGAATTCTTATTTTGAAAGATCCATCTTTGTGTTCCCTGCAATCATCAACGAGATCGGAGGCTTGCTTGTTGACGAATTTGAAGAGTATTTGCCTTTTATGAATAAGAATCCAGTCTATATAATTGGGGTTCAATATCGGACCCACTTGATTAAAAAATTTAGAAACGAACGGTGAAGCTACATCTAGTGCAACCAAAAGTCAATTTCATCGATGGATGAAGGGTATGGCCTCTCACTTCTTAGATCCATCTTCGTCATTGAATATCCAACTTGTCGTTCTATATTTTCTTCACATCGACTTTTCCGTGGCCTAAATCCAAGATTAATCTTCCTATGCGAGTGAGTGGCACCGGAAAGTTGGCTAGCAAATTGCTGGTTGCAATGGTCTGCGCCATTGTGTTTCATAACTTTGTTTTGCTCCATTATTACAAAGCTGGAACGACCAACAATTTTAAGGCAAATAAAAAAAGAAGAAATTGTTCAAGCAGCCACAATTCAATGTACGTGACATGGGTATCGGCCTGATTTGATGAAACTCGAGACTTCAATAGTCTTTTACAATCCCAACTGATGTCGTGTCGGTGCCTTTTCTTCTTAGAAATTTGACTCAGCCATAGTAAAATCGCCTTTTCCATATTAAGTTAAGGCGGTTTTCGGTTCTTACATCCTCAAAAGGCTAGAAAGAAAAAGTAATAGCTCCATCTTAAACTCGACTAGTTTCCATGACATTTAGCATGGAAGAAGTTGAATGCTCTCTAATTTTCAGGAGATGAAGAAGCTTGGATTGAATTAATGTCAAAAGGCATGAACTTTTAGTATGTTGATTTCGGAAGAAATCTATTCACAACTATAAGGGTGGGAGTTTCTCTACATCTTCGGAAAATGAAATTCACATGACCGCCCACATTCGTCTAGGGTTTTTCCTAGGGTTTCTGGAATGTTCTTAGGAACGGGCAAAATGGTAATTGCACCAAGCTCTAGAATTCTATCATAGGTCGAGAGATGCGATCTCGTCCACCGGATTGAAAGGTGATTAATGGTTGTAATTTGAGAGCCTCTAGTATAAGGAGTGCCCTCCTCTCATTGTATTAATCCAAGCCACCTTTCTCTTCCAAAGCTTCTATCTCTAAAACTCTTTCTAAACAATCCGTAAAATCGAGTGAGCAAGCAATCCCAAGAATGAGCAAAAAGCCGCCAAATTGGCCTATTTCTTGCAGTAGTTTGAATTGAACTTGAACTAAAGAAGAAATTCTTTCCCAGCTTCAAGGAAAAAATTAAGAATTCTCTATTCTTTATTCAGCATAGCATAGCTTAATATAAAATTTTCAAAACCTTCATTCGAGCCAAAGTATACATATATGGAACGTCCATAAAACGATCTCCCAGAATACTTCCTACTGAACACCCTGCCTTATTCACTCAATACAAATTCTTGGACAAGTTGGAGTGTCAGGTTCCTTCTTTTTGTGGCTCTGGACCTTCCGTGGTATTCTTGAATGGGAATTTGTTCCTTCTTTTTGTGGCTCTGGACCTTCCGTGGTATTCTTGAATGGGAATTTGCACTAGTTTGTTTCCAAGTGTGGATACATATCAATAGTTATGTTCAATGTCGCCAGTGAGGTGTTCCATGAAATGGCTCTGTCAAAAGAGCTTTCGCACATGGTTAGTGTCAGCAAAGTAGTGGAGTTGTCAGTATCGAATGACTTGCTAGCTATGTGCACAACAGTAGTTGGGTTTGGGTATTCTGGACAGCATTCCGCTTGTTCCGTTTAAGTTATGAAGGAGTACGGCATGCTTGAGTCTTGGACTGAGTGGTATTCTTTTCCAGTGAATGGACAAGTAAGAGGATTTGATGGTTTCAGGATGAATGGTGAGCTTCTGATGGTAATAGATGATGAAGATGAATGAGTCTCTTGGAATCCACAAACTCGGCAATTTGCAAATGCTCCACTAGTGATGCAATCCAATTTGGTCACAATGGTAGAGAGCCTTGTTTCATTTTAGAGAAGATTTGATTTCCACTACATTTACCTGTATTATAATTTGGTCCAACATATTCTTGTTCAAAACTCGCGTAAGGAGAGAGACTAACATCATGAGCAGCTCTTGATATTGTCGCTACCAATATCCCAAGCCAGAAAGCGATGAGAGATGCTAGCAAGCATGGAGTGCCTCACTTGGATAAGCGGAATAGAGAATTGTAGAATTTCTATATATTTCATATTACAAAAATTTATAAGCTTTATAAGATTCGAATCACATTTTTGTCTCCCATTGACCGTATGTGGTTGAGAAGCTTCACTCTTGCTTTCTCTCTCTTCATGATTTCAAGGGTTGTTTGGAGTAGGTTCTATTTTTGAAATCAAAAATATTTATTGAAATTGAATATGTTTGATATATTATCCTGAACAAAAAAAAAAAACTATAATTTCATATTTGATCCGATATAAGTTTTTCATATTATGTAATGAAGTAGAAAATAAAATAAAATAAATAGCCTCTAGTTCTTAATTTGACCCAGAATGTCAACGGGGAGTCGACCATATAGGTCTCGAATTTACTCACTTCACAGAAACATCCATAGAGCCTAACATTTAGAAAAACTCCACACATGTCAAGTCACGTGACAAAATCGTGATATGTCACGTGACAAACAGAGAGATGTAAGGGGTACTGTACTAAGCTCTTTTCCCTCCATGGCAAGTCATTCTCAGTAACAGAAAGAATCTCCCCAAGATCAAACGTTCATTTCCTGTTAGCACTTGCTCTTCTTCCTCAACCACTAACCAAATAAACTTTTCTCTGGACTCTGTAAAGTCCTCTCCCTGTGGCTTATGCATGCTCTGTCCATTTCCTCCTAGTCTCATCCTCCCTCTTAAACCACCAGCACTCTGTGCTCATAGCCACGCTTACATTTCATAGAAAAGAAGCATAAGAGACAAAACCCGGTTGCTTTCTAATGGTAACTGTGACCATCTCAATCTCTTCTCTCTCCATCATTCTTAGGAAACAGAGAGCTCATGACTATGCATATGCATAGCCATGCTTACATTTCACATGTTATTATTGGGCTCGTCTTCCGCATTCGTTTTAGGGGTTCGATTTAATGTCAAATCCATTTTAGGGAATTAGTTATTCCCAACGTTGTTATCAGAGCCATTGTTCATGTTTCTCGATCCCTTTTCATGTTTATGATTTGTTTTTTACTGAATTTTCGTGAAACATCACTGTTGGCTAATCGAGGACAAAAAAATCCCGACACCCACATACTGTTCACCCTGTTTTGTGATTTTTTGTAAGTCGAAATTCATTTTTTGATAGCACAGGGTCGAAGCTCTTGTCGATACGAAAAAAACGAGTCATGGATCGCCACCGTGGGCCGCCGAACGCGTCGCCATGCGTGACCAGAACGGACTAGGGTCATTGAAGCATGCAACGAACGCACCGATATGGTCCCCATCGAGTGCGTGCATTGCACGCGCCGTTTTGGTCCTAGGCATGTGCAATGCACGTGCGGAGGCCTGGCGTGTGCCACACACGCTCTAGCTGACATCATAGTTACGTCAGCCAGGCATGCGCATGGCATGTGCCGGTCGGTTCATCCAACCGAGCCGATCGGTTCGACCCAGCCTCACCGATCCAACTCGATTCGACCCGACGGCCGTTGACCGTTGACTAAGAAAAAAAAAAAAGAGGATAGGGAGGAGGAAAAGAACGTGTTTCTTTTGCCAAGTAAGTCTATGTGGATTAAAAGTAATCCCTTATTTGTTCTGCATTTGTTACAGGAACAATGCCTCTCCGTAAGGCCCGCACACCTATTCGCACAATTTCAGATGAACAACAGGAAAGGCTTTCTAGGTTGATAGCTGAACTGAGAGATTATCGATGGGAGAGTAGTAACTTGATTGATTATGTTCTTGTAGTCAACAATAAATACAACAAGTCATATGAAATGGTCGTCCCATACCACATTTTGAGATGGTACGATTCATTAATGAGCACTCTTCCACCTGAATGGCAAGCAGTGTTAGATTGCCTATGGGAGGTCAATGTGGTCCTGGATTAAAAAAGGCTTACGGTAGCTTTTGTAAGAGAATATTATAGGATCGGGTTAACTAAAACTCCAACTCTTGGGATGAGTGCCACATGGCGCAAAGTGAATGCGCCTTGAAGGTGGCATGAGAGCTCTCCAAAAGTTTTTTCATGATTGGCAAATGTGCCTTCAAAATTCTTAGAAAATTTTACTGATAAATTAGGAAGGACTTTCCCTATTTATTTTTTAAATTTGTGTGAGATGTTTTTAGATATAAATATCTATTTCTATGTTGATATTTTCCTCTGGATATATTACTTAGTATAATAGACATGTTTAATTATTGAAAGTTTAATGTTATTTATTGTTGTAAATTAGTATGTTAATTTACAATTAGTTGTGGGAAGTTCTAGAAAGTTTTAATGACTTTGTTGAACTTATTTTGCATAGATGATTATATTAATTATAGTTTTAAGTTAGGATTTTTTGGATAATGATTGAAAATATAGTGACATTTTGATTCTGAAACCTTATTTAAAATTATTCATTAATATGATGGGTTTATGCAAAATGGATGTATAAACGATAAGTATTAATAATTCGTGCATATGTATCTGATATGTTCAGATCAATGGCTTCAGCAACTAAGAACATAATTGCTTATTTGAATAAAGAAGACAAATTAAATGGCGAGAATTGTGAAATATTGAATATGAAAATTCAATATGTGCTTGAAAAACAATAAGCACTAAAAGCTCTTAACCATGTTATGGAAGATCTTGAGGATGCTTTGTGCCACCTTGAGCCAATAGAGGACTGCCTAAAGGCATTTGAGTGGGAAACAGACAATTGTTATGTTGTTTCCAGCACAGAAAGGGCTTCAAGCTCTAAGCGCAAGTGCATTGATTCGTTTAATATATGGAAATGCAAGGGATCGAGTCCGTCTTATAAGAAACCAAGAGCTAACCAACATAAGAGAGGAAAACGTTATTGAGTGAAGAGTATTTCAAGAGTTAAGTGTTACAATTGTGACTAGAAGGGTCACTACGCTCGCGACTGTCGCAAATCAAAGAAAGTACTCACCCCTTATAGTCTTAAGAACTTTACTAATATATCAAGTTCTATATTCTTAACTGAATCTAATTTGTGGACTGTAGATTCATGAGTGATAGACCATGTAGCGAAAGATAAAGAATCATTTATTGAATTCCGACAAGTACCAACTAGAACTAAGTTGATCTATGTAGGAAACAACTCCAGAGCAGAAGTAAAAAGAATTGGCATCTGCCAACTGAACATGCGTGATGGATGAACTTTGTTATTACACGATGTATTGTATACTCCGGAGATTCGTCAGAATTTAGTATCTGTTTTAATATTGATTAAGCTTGGTTTTAATATGAACTTCCATAATAGTGATGTGAATTTGTATTTGAATACAAATTACTATGATTCTGGTTATTTTTTAGATGATTTCATTGTATTAAGTATTGACTATGATAATGCTAATATTTGCTATTCCCTTTTTACGTCTCGTAATTTATATGATAATAATGTGAATGTGTGGCATGCTAGACTTGCTCATATTGGCTAACAACATATGAATAGACTAGCCAAAGATAGTTTGTTGGGTAACATTGAAAAAGTCGATTTGCCAATGTGTGAGTATTGTCTAGTATGGAAAACGACAACGAAACCATTTAGAAAATGTAAAAGAGCTTAATTTCCTTTGCATTTAATCCATTTTGACATCTATGGCCGATAAATATGAGATGAATGTATTGGGCTGTTTATTTCATCACATTTATAGATGATTATACTTGATTTGGACATATCTATTTGATTTCTCATAAATCTGAAGCATTAAGTTGTTTCAAAAGGTTTATGAACTTGATAGAAAATCAATTAAACAAGAAAATAAAAGTATTGAGATTCGATTAAAGTCGAGAATATTTGTCTGATGAGTTCAGAAAGTTATGTAATGAAAAAGGAATAGAAAGACAATTGTCTATTCCATTTATCCCTCAACAAAATGGTGTTGCAAAAAGAAGGAACAAAATGTTATTGAAAATGGTTAAGTCCATGATGGCGCATGCTAACTTACCTATCACTTTTTAGAGCGATGCGTTGTTAACCGCTGCCTATATACTTAACCAAGTGCCTTCCAAATTAGTTATTTCCACTCCATATGAGTTATGGATAGGCAGAAAATCGTAATTAAGTTTTCTTAAACCATGGGATTGTGCTGCTTATACTCATGAGCCCTCTCACAAGTTTTGAAAATTGGATCCTAGAGGAAAAAATAGTATTTTCATAAGATACTCTGAACACTCGAAATGGTATGTGTTCATAGGTGAGTAGAAAAGTGAAAGTATAACTAAATTCGAATCACAAGATGTCACATTCTTAGAGAATGAATCTCCTAAAAAAATGCGAAATAGGTGAGGATTACTCTATATTTGAAACATTGGATCTAGATAATGAATTTAGTGGAGTTCATCCAAGTGAAAGTAACATGAGAAGTGATGAATTTAATTCAACCCACTTTCAATTACAACCACATGATGAGACAATATCGTCATTATCTAATCCGACTATAAGCATAATGGGGAATGATGTGCAAAGTATACAATCTTCTATATGGCAAACATGTCGCAAAAGTATTCCCCGTCGACGCTTTGACATTGAAGGGGAAATTTTTATAATTGCTCCACGAGATGAAGATGAGCCAAGAAATGTTAATAAAGCTCTAAATTTCCCTAGTAAGAAAAAATGGATGCATGCAATGGAAGAGGAGATAGAGTTAATGAAATTAAACCATGTTTGGGAACTGGTTGATCTTCAAAAAAGACGCAAAGCTATTGGGAACAAATAGGTTCTCAAAATAAAGCGTAAAGCTGATGGCTCAATAGAAAGGCATAAAGCTCGCCTTGTGGCGAAGGGATATAATCAACAATAAGGAATTGATTATGAAGAAACATTTTTTCCTGTAATGAGATTTATCTCGATTTGCATTATTCTAGTAATATAGGCTAATATGAATCTTGAGTTACATCAAATGGATGTAAATACTACTTTCCTCAATGGAGAATTAGATGAAGAAATATATATGGAACAACATACTGATTTCATTATGAAAGGCTAAGAAGGAAAAGTATGTCGATTTTTTAAATCAATATATAACCTTAAGCAATCGTCAAGACAATGGTATATACGTTTTCATAATGCCATAATGGCATATAATTTTACAATGATAGATTAGGATTATTGTGTATATATCAAAAGATCCAAAGATCAATTTGTAATCATATCGTTATATGTTGATTATATACTAATTGCCATAAGCAATATGGAGTTTGTTAATACTGTGAAGAATTGGTTATCTTCCAACTTTGAGATGAAAAATATAGGTGAGGCGGCATACATTCTTGGAGTTAAGATTTCAAGAGATCGTTCGAAGATATCATTATCTCTTTCGTAAGAAACATACATAAATAAGGTTCTTGAACGATTTCGTATGCAAAATTGTAATACCATAGATACTCCTATTGCAAAAGGTGAAGGATTGAGCCATAGACTGTGTCCAGAGACTCCACAAGAAAATGAACAAATGAAACATATTCCTTATGCTAGTGCTGTGAATGCTTGATGTACGTTATGATGTGTACAGGACCTAACATATGTTTTGCAGTTGGAATTGTGAGTACATACCAATCTAATCCAAATCAAACACATTGGAAAGTCGTTAAAAGAATACTGAGGTATCTGAAGGGAATTGTTGATTGTAATATGAATTAGCAAGGAAAGGATCTGCAACTTGAAGGCTATTCAAATACTGATTGGGGAGGAGATTTAGATTAAATGAAATCTACCTCTGGTTTTACTTTCTTACTAAACAATGGCATCATATCTTGGAGCAGTAAGAAGCAAACGTGTATAGCCTTGTCCATGATGGAAGTTGAGTTCGTGGCATTATCAATAGTAGTACAAGAATGTGTTTGGCTTAAGAGATTTTTGGATCATTTAGGTGTTATTGGGTATGCTGCAAATCTGTTATTAGTTAACTGTGATAACCAAGTAGCTATAGCATACACCAAAGATCCAAAATATCATGGCAAGAATAAACATATAGATACCAAGTATAATTTTGTTAATGATATGGTTGCACGAAAAGATGTGAACTTACAGTACATATCTACGTATAGAATGGTAGCAGATCCAATGACAAAGCCAATACCTAGAGATGTGTTTTGTGGTCATGTAAAATCTCTAAGACTGTGTAAAGGCTGATGTACTAAATATTGTAATTTCCATGAAGTATTCACATTTAATGAATTTGTGTTTTTCATCATTAATGCCTATGAATCTTTATTTAACGTTTATACATCTTAGTGCTTAGTGCATTATATAAAATTGAGAAAGTATGTTGGACAGATAAAAAATATTAGCCCACTCATACGGGTAATCACCTCCATTTACTATGTGATAAATAGAGATGAAACAGTTTTTAAGCTTATTATCTAGGTGATAATCGAGAGCTCAAGCTTAAAATACTAATGTCATCTTAACTGAGTGTTAAAGTGAGGACATAATATTTACTATATCCATATTTTACTTTATCTATCTATGATACCAGATGTGAGTTCTGATAAATTCTATGAATGAGTAGATATGTAAACTCAAGTTAGACATTAAGTATATTTGAACTATCATCTATACGATATTGATGGTGTAGACATATGCTCCATGGGAAATGAGTTAATATCGTAATACGTATTTAATACTATGTATGCATGAGACAACCAATAAGAGTGGCAAAAATTTGATCTCAACTTTTATGCTGTATGAGACGCTTGAGAAAAAGAGTTTATCAATTTAATATCCTCATGATTCTTGCTTATTCTCAAGATTTCTATTTAGTGTTTGCTATCTTAGGATGTTGCCAATGATCATGAATTGATTCAATATAATGAGACATTTCTAGAAAAGCAAACTGAACTAAAATTGAGAGTTTGAAAGAAAGAGGAATATCAAATTTGGATAATCACATTTTAGTTTTGTATTCACTAGTCGACCAATTATGATTGTTTTTGGGATAATCATAATTGTGAATACAATATATCATTATTTAAAAAGAGATCAATAGAAAAATATAAATGTGATTGATCGATCTAAGATATTGCATATTATATCTACTTATAGTGTAATGCCCATTATGAGCTACTATATATTCATAACAGATGTATAGCAACAAGCTCTCAAAGTATGCTAGTCACACGGATTATTCACTAGTATAAATATTGTAGAAAGGTAAAGAGGATCATGTTTGGCCCACCATGTGCGAGTGGGAGATGACTGTTTTTATTCATATGTTGATGGGCCTAAGTGGGCCCGTCTGCTCATGTTAGGCCTAAAAGCTCGGTCCGCAAGGTAAGAGCCCATGGAGGAATGGTTGCGATGCAGGGGGTTGCGTTTTTTGGGATATGTATTACGTTGAGGGGGTTACGTCCTTTGGAAAAGACGCTTTGAGGGAAAGTAAAAAGGAAAAGGAACGTACCTTTTGGCGTACGTACATGAAGACTCTCTCTCTCTCCCTAATACGTTTCAGTCTCTCTCTCCCAAAAAGAACGTAAGTTTTCTCCCTTTTTTTGAAGCAACAGTATGCTCCTCGATAGACCGAATCATAATCCTTCCTCAATCTTCAACATTGGTGTTTAATCTATGGACAATAAGGTACGCTCGATTCCATAATGTATCTTTGATCGGTGATACATGTTATTCTTGGGCTTGTCTTCCACATTCATTTTAGGGGTTCGATTTAATGTTGAATCCATTTTAGGGAATCAGTTATTCCCAACACTTGGCGCTACAACATCAATGGTTGCATCGACGGCGCTCCGTCTTGCAATGACCTCTTGTGAATATGTTGAGCATTGTCGAGAGAAGATATCGCGAGAGTGCTTGTTGAATGAGACGGAGATGTGAATCTTCATGAGATCCTCTTCTCAAAGCTTAATCCGGATAAGAATGAAAACATGAAAATAAATAAATAAATAGTTTAAATAACAAAATGGAATTTCACACTATCAAACTAAAAAATGCTTGACTTAGTTTTATGCTTGTCGTCAATATCCACAGAGCGAGATGAACACGGGACGTCAAGAGGACTGCCAACACCATAGTCCAATAGAAGAATTCTCAAGATAGTGGACATGAGATGTTTGAGGGTGTGTACATCCTTTTTTTCAACAACTCGACGTGTCCCTTTTTATAGCATAAGACTTCCATTTAACATTGAAAAGTCAGAACCCATGCTCCTTTGATAGGGGGATTGCCAAATCTTAGCCCTGATTTGTCGCCGTAAATCTCTCAAGTATGCGTCCCTCCTCACCTTCTTTCACAATCTTTTCCTTTTCTTCACTTATATTCACTCGCTATCATTTACGATTTCACAGCCAGAATTATTTTCTTATTCTTTCCTTTAATTTCCTCTCCGCTCCATCTTTTCATATACCTTGCACATGAACGCCCAATATTCAAGTGAGTGTCCATTCTTTCCATATTGCTGGATAAATCCCATTGATTCCCCTCATAATTTCAATTTTTTCGAAAGAATGCCAAGCAATCCAAAGGCGTCTACGAAGGAATGAGAATTCCATCCGTCCTCATAACTCCGAGCTCCCGATCTTTCCATGATCAGTAACTAAAAATGTGAGATTGCTTTTATGATGATTTACCAAGATCAACTCCTCTTATCGTGAGAAAGATGATTAGTGAGACCAGGTGGAGTTGAGCTTTTGGACGCAGGATATCTTGGCCAAAGTTGTGGAGAATATTCCATGAAAATTCTATCTTTCTTTTCCTTTTTCTAATTCATTTCCCTCAACTTACGGTCTAACAAAATTGCTCGTGATTTTGTAGCCAACATATTTGTGTCCTCTTGTGCATTCCGGTATTCTTAGTTAAAGACCCCACGAGTTCCTCCACTTATATGGCCAAAATTTACTTGAGGGAAGATTTACTAGAGAGAAGATTTCTCTAATTGATTGGCTTCCCTCATCTTTACGGAAATTGTGTGTCATGTCCCTATCCTCAGGCACGCACACATCCTTTACTTTTGGTTGATTTTAAAAATGCGATATCCCAGGATTATATATATCGCCAACCCTTTCCTTTTTCATAACATATGCGGAAATAGTTATAAAAATCCCCAGACAATAAAGCAATGGGATATATAAGTAGGACTAGAAAATTGAACCTGAAAATCAACACCCTTATGTACATCTATAATGACTCAATCATACATGTACATATACAAACCATGCTAAAAAGGTTGGTTTTTACTCAAATAGATTTTAGAGCAATAGTCATCAGGATCCTACTCTGGATCATCCCCGTGGTTCTCCTTCAGATACTCCTCTTCGAGTTCTTTCTCCTCAAGTTCTCTATCAGGGTCCTGAAATGTTGTCCCACAACTGGGATAAGACTATGTCTCAGCAAGTTCTACCCCCTAAGACCCAATTAGTAAACTAATACACCTTAGGGCTGCCTATGCACAACATGAGTTAGAGGACTTACTTTAGCCTCAGATCCCACCTACATATTAGTACATATCAAATAGGCACCCAAGCAATCACATCACTGATCGATGTATCAATCAAATCGACCTAGTCGATTACATGCCAATAAGACCACTCACGGTCATTTCTATTATCCCAATCAATTTACAACATCAATTCAAGGCGACGATCAATTGACCTAGTCGATTACGACTCAATCAACCATTGACCGATCATTCCATTCAATCAATCAATTTACAACATCAGATTAAAGTAATGAATCACATCAAATCACACTCAGATCGAATCATCAATCAATTGACCTAGTTGATTACATGTCATCCAAATCATTATCCACAGTGGAATATCTAGAAATTAGGCCACGTGCATTCTCCGGGAAGACATACCAAGTCTCCAAGCCCACGTGCCTTCCTTAAGACAACATGCCTACTCATTGACCCACATACATTATTCACGGTGGGATATCTAGTCACCGAGCCTACATACATTCTTCAAGACAACATACGTATTCATTGAGCCCAGGTGCATTCTCTAAGGTGATGCATTAGGTCACCGAGCCCACGTGTCTCTTTAAGATGCCATATTAAATCAGCAAGTCCACGTGCATTCTCCAAGGCGATGCATAAAGTCACCGAGCTCACGTGTCTCTTCAAGATGCCGAATGTACTCATGGAGACCACGTGCATTCTCCGAGGTAATGCATCAAATTACCGAGTCCACGTGTCCTTTTAGATATCAAATGTACTTATTGAGATCATGTGCATTCTCCAAGGTAATGCATCAAATTACCGAGCCCACGTGTCCTTTTAGATGCCAAAACTTAATCACCAAGTCAACATACCCTTCTCCAGGTGATTTACTTTCTACTATGATTATGCTATGAAACAACGTCTTTCTCTATAGTTCGCCAATCTACCATCAATACCCAATTATTTCTCAATCAAATAATCAAACAACTCAATAGGAACATATCATAAAATTCACAATTTAAATCAATTCCATACAAATTGAAGCTCAATTAAATAAACGGACTGCCCCATGACAATCAGCACGAAATTCCGGTCACTGACCATCCTAATTGAATTTCCGGAAAATAAATAATTAAATAATTAATTTCGAAAAATAAATAAATAAATACAATAATTTCAATTTAGCACAATATAAAGCTCGATTAAATAAACGGATTGCACCACGATCATCAGCATAAAATCTCGATCATTGGACATCCCAGTTGAATCTCCAAAAATAAATAATTAAATAACTAATTTCAAAAATTAATATTTAATTCCTAAAAATTTTATTTACACCTGAATTGCCTAATTAACACCCAATAAGGGTTGGGAAAAATCCCACGAAGCATCCAATAAATACTATAGGCAATTCTCTATTTAAGTACACTAACCAAACAACTAATATGCAATGCAATTAACTAATAATCGCTAATCAATTCTAATCTAACCACCTAATTACACTTAACTAACATTAATCGGCCTTTAAGTATAATAAACTAAGAAGGCATTAGTGAGCAAAACTCACACAAAACGACGATGATCAACTTTCCTCAAAGCGGGCCGAGCCTCCGAGCTCGAGAAGACGACCAAAACGGACCAAAACTCCACTACAATACACATTTTCTACCTTCTTTGTGCACTGCTGGTTGAGGCGGTTCCGGCGTCGGTTGAGGCGACCAAGGGCGGCGGAGGGCAAGGCGAAGCTCCGGCAAGGCCGACGGTGGCTAGAGGTGGTCGGGCGGCGGCCTGAGGTGGCTGAACGGAACTAAACTGAGGTGAAACAGGGGCTGGACAGCAGCTCGTTCGAACAGGGGCAAACGGCGCACGGCGGGCGAGCGTGAAGCGGACAGGACGGCGGCGGTGCTTGATGACGGCAACGGCAGCTCTGGCGCGACTGCAGCTCCTTCAAGCGATGCCAGTCGCTGCTTCTACTTTTGCTGGTCAGTTTTGTTTGAACCAGAGGGAGGAGAGGGGGCGGACGCACGCGGACAGCGCCTTTGATGGCTTGCGGGTGTGCGACGACGGCAGCGAGAGGTGGCGATGGCAGCTTGGTCTTCGGCTTCCTTGCCGTCGAGCAACCGAAGAGGAAGATGGGGGGGTTCGGTCGACGGAGGAGAGAGAAGAGGAAGAAGAAACCAATTTCCCCTTTTCCTCTCACTCACTCACTCACTCTCTCTCTCTCTCTCTCTCTCTCTCTCTTTGGCCCCACCAATCCAGATGTCTTCCACTCACTTTTCCTTGCCAAAAATGCCCATTCTAGAAGCTTTAAGGTAGGCCAAAATGTGGGGTAGATGTGGCATACGAATTTTGCTAGGTTTTTCCCTCCAATTGGACCTTAATCCCACTTGAATCAAATCAAATTGACCCCCATTAAATTATTTAACACCTCATCAATCAAATTGGTACTTTTCTTTACCAATGTAGCCTACTTGCATCCCAATTTCGAATTCAAGAACGGTCCTCTGCAATTTCTGATAAAAATGGCCCTAACTCAACTTTTTCCCAAAAAGTCTCAGTTGCCAGAAAAATCTTCTGAGACTGAGCCGATGCTCCTAAAATGACCTGTAACATGACAGACTCTTCAATTTCTAAAATCGGACTTAGATTGGCAGTTAATTTCACTCCGATACGCTTTTAGTATGACCTAGGTTACCGGGTAGTTTTCAGAACTTTTTAGGACAAATGACTCGTGGTCGATTTTCTTCGAGCCACGATGAACCCACTCGACACAATGGCAACTCTCGATTGTCGTGAAAATCTCGAGTATTCAAATACGGACATAGGGTACCAAAACAATAATAAAATCAAATTAATGCCGATCGATGAGAGTTTTCCAATTTAGTGGAGTCACCCATGATCGGTCATTCATTTCAGTCAAACCGACCTATCTCTGATTTCAAGTCGATTTTATACTATGCCGCAATGATATCTAAAGATGAGTATGGTCGAGAAGTCGATTCCTGATCGAATTCTCAAGTATATTTGCCTTAAAGTCCTTAATAGCCTACCTAGCTAGTCTAGTTATCTTATAAGTGGCCAACTCAGAGAAAAACATTGTAGCTGTGTCGATGAAATGCCCAATTTAACCAATCGAAATCATAGCCTGAAAATCAAGATGTCACATTGTGACCGCCAAGTTTCAGATTCTCATGTGTGCAATTCATAATCAAGCATGTTCTGAGGATTTGTTAATCCGTGTGCCAACTTGGAGCATGTTCATGGCTTCATGAGTTCAAGCATAAAAACACTAGCTCATATGAAATTTATTGGATGCAGACATGCTTTACAAGAACTAAACATGCAAAGTAAAAATTGATATTTATATTTTTAGAGATCAGTTTGGATCTTTAATTTTATTATACAATAAATGACTAAATGTAAAGCCAAAATTTAGGTGTCAATAATGATTCTTAAATATTTTGTGATATCAACCCATGAATTATATGTAGAATATAAAATTCTTTCTAGTTTTGTTGATTTAAAATAAATAAATAATTAACTATTTTTCAACATCTCGCAAAAACTCGGTCCCCTTACATTTAATAGATCGGTCTCTTGCAGAGGTGGTAAAATAAACTTCAACTCATATATAATGGCTTGGGTGAAATTGGAAGATTGCCTAAATTTTGGCATATGGGTAGAAATGGGTTGATTAACCAGAAATCAATTGTTTACGGGTTGTAGTGGGTTCGGAAAGAAACCCACTTTAAGACACTTAATGAAAGTAAAATGCTAAAATTGTTTATCCTAGACCAAATTTTTGTGTGATGTCAAGCCGAGAATACTGGAATTCTTCTAGGGCATGAGTAATTTCGAAGAAATTATATAGGTAGAGAGAAGAATTTATTTATAGGCACCTTCGCTGCCTATTCCATAACCCTAACTCCAAACCTGTTCACACGTGTTTTGGTCCATCGGCTCGGCGCGCACCTCCATCTCCATGTTGCTAAAGTGCCACACAAAGTCCTAACCCATGACTCGTTCCATTAGATCTTGGGAACCAAATGTGCAGCTTCGATGGAAAATTCTCCACTCTCCCATCATCTTATGGAAACAAGCCACTGATTCACAATAAATATATGATGCCCGACGACAATGGGTCCGGAGAAAGATGAGAAAGGTCGTAGCAGCCTCAGCTAGTCATAAACGTCACGCGTCGAGCAGGTATTGGTCAAATCTTTAAAAAAAAAAAAAAAGTAGAGAATTTAGGCCCCGCCCAAGCCCAGGCAGAACTCCGTGCAGTCACGGGCATGGGAGACCAGGGAACGTGCCTTGTCGACTTTTTTTTGACTTCGCGGAGTATTCGCAGAACCCATCCTTCGTATGATCACTCTCGAAGCAAAGACTGATGAAAGACTGGAGCATTCTCCATGGGAGCCGAATCGGCACCGTGCGTGACGCACCCAACTCTCTCTACTGCCCTTTCCATCTTCGTCGTGTCAAAGCGTCTCCTTCCTCATCCAATTGCGTTGACTGATGATGCAGGTTCGAGAGCAGCGAGATACTGGCGATTTTCCTGGCGTCGGCGCCCTTCCTGGAGGAGTCGTGGAGGCCGTGCAGCTTCGTGGCGGACCGACGCGGCGAGGGCGCGTACCTGGCGTTCTCGGGCGTCCAGGTGATCGACGGGTCCGAGCCGAGCTGCGGGACCCTGATGGCGCTGGGCGAGTTTGGATGCGAGCGTCTGTTCTCACCGTTGAGATGCAATGGTGATGGCGAGGAGACGGTCAAGGTGGACGCCGGATTCCTCCGTCTCTTCCTGGAATTTTACCAGCGACAGGATTTCCAAAACCGGGTACGCAGTGCCTTTTGCCTTTTTGGACTTTTGACTTAGAAGACCGACTATGTGACTTTTGTTCTTTTTCTGGGTAATTACGTTACATCTTCGTCAGTCGAACATCAACTCCCACGAAATTAGGCTTTAGCTTTCCGTCACCCTCCTGATAAATTGATCGGTCTATGGATTTTGCATATCTTGTGATTCATAATCTGGATTGTTTGTTCCTCAGTCAAGTCAGTACCTACTATACGTGAATACGACATTTCAAGAGCCCATTTACTTGATTTTCAAAGCAGAAAAGAACCAAGATAATGGTGGTGGGTAGGAAAACATATAAACATTTGCACGGCAGACTTAACTGTTGCAAGTATTTCGGAAGGCATGTGTCTCTCTGCATTTTCTCGTCTTGCATTGCTGGCAGAGTCATTCTTTTCTTCTCTTTTAACGGGGAATTCATTCGATGCACCTGATAACAACATGAAAAGAGTGTTGAGTTTGATAGCATGAGATTGCGATATTCGTTTTTACCAAAGTTAATATATTTTTAAGTTATTCTAATGTGATTTGATTTTTCAAGGCCTTATCTGGAAAAACACACTGTGAATTTGTTTTTCACCAGGGAAAAGAAGAAAAAGAATGCATGATGAGACAAATATCCCCTTAAACATCTGCTATAGATATAAAATAAAGGTGTAAATGAAAAGAAAATGTTTGTTTTCTAACACATGAATTTCACAAATCCTCCTAATTTGAATGGATTTGGTAAGATTTAAAATTTACTTAAAATGCTAATTAAGATTCTAGTTCTTAATCCTTATGTGTGAAGGAGATGTGAGGCTGTAATTAACTAAGAACTCTTGAAAATCTTTTGACCATCCCTCATTCTGAAAATGCTGCTTCTAATCTCTCGTCTACTAGAAAGCAGAATAGAAAATCATCTGAGAGCAACAGAGATGTGTCAACTATCAAGGTTTTCTTCTGAATAACCATATTGTTTTGTTGATTTTACCAGTCACAAACAGCAAGACAGTCTTATTGAATTGTGCATGACCGCTGGAGACTGTTTTGAGAGATTAAGCTGGTACAATAGATACATACATTGGACAGTTCTTGGACAATACTAAATTACTAATCTGGGTTATTGTGTTCTTCATATATCACATTCCTTGGCCATGTGTTGGAAATCTAGATGTAGTCTTTGTACAGAGCCATTACTGTATTGTATTATGTAGCAGTAAATTATCGATTTTGTCTCCACAGTCATCAGTCATTTCTTTTTTTTAGGGAAGTCATTGACATTAGTCACACCAGCATATTTGAAGTAATAAAAAATTGCCCTTGGGTCTTGCATGTATTAAGTTTTCCTCAACTCTAGCTCTCGTTCAGAGAGTAAAACACTTGAAATCCTTCAAGCATTGAGCTGCTTTGTTTGTGCAGATTTAGGAATTACTAGGAAAAGTTAAGATGATTACCCTCACAGGCCATTCCTTTGGAGCAACAACTGCCTCTCTCACTGCCCTTTGGCTCCTCTCCCAACTCCAGCCCATCGCATTTCCCATCTCAGTCCTCTGCTTCACCTTCGGCACTCCCTTGCTCGGTAACGAGTCCCTTTCCCGAGCCATTCCCCAAGAAAGATGGGCCAGGAGCTTCTGTAACGTTGTCTCAAAGCTTGACATGGTGCCAAAACTGTTCTTTGCTCCACTAGCCTCTTTCATTCCTCAATTGCACTTGCTGCTTCAGTTTTGGCAAGTCACTACGGATTCACCCAGTTTAGAACAGCTTGCTGGAGAACTGCAAAAACAAAATTTTGATAAATTCTTCAGCAATGTCAAGGATTGTGTTAAAGACACCACACAATCAGAAGAAGAGGCAAGGAACAATTTGTTTTGGCCATTGGGAAGCTACCTATTCTTTTCAGAAGAGGGAGCAATCTGTCTGGATAATGCAACATCTGCTGTTAAGATGATGCATTTGATGCTCAAGATAGTCTCTTCAGCTTCCAGGTTTGAGGATCATCTGAAGTATAGTTATTATACAGGACTATTTTCTTCGCAATCCCTGAAAAGGATAAACATCAACAGCCTCTCCGAGTCAAGCTACAAAGCTAATGTCTTCTTGGCATTACAATCCTCAGGAATAGATCCACAGGTAATTAAATACTTCTCAAATCCACACGAGACACTATCTTTCTTGGCTTTCTAATCCGACTCAAAAGTATAGTCTATCAATGCCCTTATTTTGACGAAGGATTTTCTTGGAATAACCACTCTCTAATACAAGTGCACCCAGAATAATGTAAACTTATACTAAGACATCTTTTTGGAAATCGCTGAATGATAAGTCCTTAATCTTCACTTTGTGGGTTGTATCTTTAATCACTGGGCAGGGTGACAATATTTCAAAACAAGCTAAGGATTGCCTGCAGATGGCTCTGTATATGGGACGTTCACCAAACCTGAACAATGCTCATCTAGCTATCGGACTATCTAAGATAATGCCCTGCAGGGCACAACTTGAGTGGTACAAGGCACGCTGCAACAAGTCCAAGGATCAACTTGGGTATTGCAACACATTCGAGATATTTGAAGCATCTAGGAGGGAGTCCATGGTCAACTTGAAACCGTTTTTACTCACCACATTCTGCAATGATGTCATACACATGGCAGAACAAAATAGACTCTTGCACAATTTCCACTGCATGTCCAATTGGATTGATGCATCCCATTTCTATGGGCTCCTTGCCAAGCCATTGGAGATTGCTCACTATTATCATTTTGGTATGCACCAGGAGAATGGAATGGAAGGAATAGGAAATTCCAGATTTTGGACAAGATGGTGGAATTGAACAATTGCTGTTGCAGCGCAAGAACCACAACAAAATAACAGCAAAAGGAGTAGGAGCAGGTATGCAAGCTTGACTCAAGATTCTGTGTTTTGGGCAAGGGTGGAGGAAGCGAAAGACTGGCTCAAGATTTCAGAAGAGGAAATCACTTGCCTATTACCGTAATGGTGTGCATCGGGTAAAGGGAATGGAAGGAATAGGAAACTCCAGATTTTTGACAGATGGTGGAATCGAACAATTGCTGTTTGTGGTGCAAGAACCACAACAAAATAAATAGGAGCAAAATAAATAGGAGCAGGTATGGAAGCTTGACTAAAATTCTTTGTTTTCAGCGAGGGTAGAGGAAGCAAAGGACTGGCTCAAGATTGCGGAAGAGTCCCAAATAAGTTGGAATTGCTTTTGGCAAACATGCAGAGGAGCTAATTGAGAGGAAGGAGGTGTCTATAGATGTTCTGGCTAAGAACTCAAGTTACAGATTATGGGCTAAGGATTGGAAAGCTTTGAAGTTGAAGCTCCTGTAGCCACCTTCTGATCCTAAGAACTCAAGTTACAGATTATGGGCTAAGGACTGGAAAGCTTTGAAGTCGAATTTCCTGCTGCCACCTTCTGATCCTGCTCCGAATGGAATGGATTGTGATTAAAGAAAGATTAATGACATTCATCATTGTTTATGCGGAGATCATCATCTCTGGTGTGATCGTGCTCAATGCAGACAACTGCAGAATAAGGAAATGTCAAATGGGGAAGCTCCATTTATTTATTGCAGCAACACTACAGTTGAATTTGATTATTGGTTCGTGCCAAAAATTATTTGATGTATGTCGTTCAAAGGATGCTCAATCCTACAATTGTAGAGCATGTTCAGCAACTCTCTCTCTTTCCCCCTCTCCCTCTCCCTCTCTCCCCTCTGAATGGAATGGATTGTGATTAAAGAAAAATTATTGACATTCATCATTGTTTATGCGGAGATCTTCATCTCTGGTGTAATCGTGTTCAATGCAGACAACTGCAGAATAAGGAAATGTCAAATGGACAAGCTCCATTTATTTATTGCAGCAACACTACAGTTGAATTTCATCATTGCTTCTTGCCAAAAATTATTTGATGTACGCAGTTCAAAGGATGCTCAATCCTACTCTCCCTCCCCCCACACCACCCCCCCCCCCCCCACCTCTCTCTCTCTCTCTCTCTCTCTCTCTCTCTCTCAATTGAGACAGACTCTAAATAGTTCTAAGGATCATCTGGGCTTTTAGGGAGTATTCTGTTTTCAGTGTATTATCTTTGCATTTGTGGAAAAGTCTCTGCTTTTAGCTGTGAATTTGCATTTTCGCATCGTTTTCCTCTCCTTTTAGTGATCATTCGTTTCTTGAATGTACAGACTTTTACAGGGTTGAGTCATTTGTCGTGAAATTGATGGCTTTTGATTGATGCTGATGTGCTCATGAGCGGTTGCGGGTTTTGTAGAGGCTCTGTGTGATTATAATAAGGTTTTGAAACTTTGTATGAAAGCTGGGAGAGTCATTTTCACGAGGTCTGTTCATATAAATGCCCACATATTGGTTCCTGGGGTTTCTCCAGGGAATCCGGAGAAAGCATCTCCCAAATTCTTGAGGGACAAGGAGATGGTGCCTGATTTAGATCCTCCAAGCCTTAAGGACACTGATCGTTTGCATCAATTTTTCGATTCAAGGTCCTATCGTAGACTTTTTTACCCTTTACCTGCAATGACTTCTTACTTTGTAGTTATGTTCACAAGTGTCTTGTTTCTTAGTGACACGTCTGTTCCCTTACTAGATTCATGTTACTTATATTTCTAGCTTGCAGCACAAAGCTTGTGGTTTTGACTGGAGCTGGAATGAGCACGGATTGCGGTATTCCCCATTAGAGATGGTTCTTTAGTTATGTTTAGAATGATATTTAACATTTAGCAGACATTTCAATGGATGGACATCACTGATGGGTGGAAATATATCATTTTGGAGATGATTTGATGTATAACAGCCACTGTTCACATTAACTTGCTCCAAACTAATGATATCAAAGACGGTTTGAGTGTTCTTTCACAGCTATTCTGTATCTCTTAATTTGGATAATTAAGTGACTGGTAAGAACCAGAAGAAAGGATGCTGCATCATTTTTTATGCCCAACACTAATCTTCAAGTTATGCACTTTGCATAACCTTGTATTATATAAGTATTTTCAGCATATGCAGTCAAGTTTCTATGATTGCACTCTCATGTCAAGCTTTCATGCTAATGTGACAATTTGTAATTTTGTCTCCACCGTATTTATTTTGGACTGGCTCTTTCATAGCTAAGACAAACCCTTCTAACTTTTATTTGTTTTATGCAGTCCAAACGGGGCTTACAGCACGGGTTTCAGACCAATTACCCATCAAGTGATCTGAAGGCACGTGCTGGGATTTGCAGCTTCCCTCTCTCTCTCTCTCTCTCTCTCTCTCTCTCTCTCTCTCTCTCCCTTTTGGTAAATAGCAACACTCTGCTTATTATGAAGAGATGAAGTGAATATGCATGGACAGTTCAATAAGAAAGCAAGTTATGGAGGATAAATTTGAATTTGAAGGGTGTTCTAGTACATATATACAGCTTTTGGATGAGGAAGGGGTAGAAATGAAATAGGTGGTGAGAATTGGAAGCCAACTCATTTAATTGAAAGAATAATTTCCATAGGCTTTTTTGTCATGTAAATGTCTTTCGGATACTCCAATTAGAATGTGTCTATGGAAGTAGCATAAATCAGGGTTGGGGTCATGCCTAAGAAAATAAGGGAGGACACGGAAGGGAGTAGGTTGGATTTGTGGTTCTCACGAATGATATGATACTATGGAAAGTACAAAAACGTGTCGTAATTAGCTGACTTTGCATATGGAGAAGATTTGTTGTCGGTTCTTGCTTTAATAAAATCTCTTCAGTTTTTTCATGGGGCTTCTCTGTCGTTTTCATCTTTTTAAGTGTCTAACCGTGCTTAAGATCTTTAGTGTCTCGCAATTTTTCACTTCAATTCCATTACAATTCATTAGGAGTTTGTTCATTCTGAAGGGGCCCGTAGGCAATATTGGGCTAGGAGCTATGCTGAATGGAGAAGGTTTACCACCAGCACAGCCTAGTGCAGCTATTATGCCCTTGCGTCTCTTGACAAGGCTGGTCAAGTAAATTTAATGATTACCCAAAATGTTGGCAGGTACCTGGATGTGGAAATTTAGTGACATTTTCAGAAATTGGAGGTTGAAGTTGGATATTAATAATTCTTCTGAACTTATTTCAGGTTGCACCATCGTGCTGCTAGCAATCCACTGGAAATACATGGGACTGTGCATTTTGTAATATGTAGAGATTGTAGATTTCCTTTTTGCTGGAATTTGTTCCAAGAAGAGCTGAAGGCTCTCAACCCAAAGCCGCACTCTTAGAACTCACTTTTTCTAGTGCTATTCCATTTTCTTCCTTAATGCTGAATTTAATCCCAGTACATTCATAAGGTTCCACCATGATTTCTCTTTCCTTTTATCCAGTATGTTTGCAATGAGGTTAACGGATGACATTATGTGAAAATTGTAGTTTAGTTGATAATTCAAATGGTCAGTAACTGAGCTGAGGTAATCGTTTGGCTGTAGTGGGCAGCTGCAATAGAAAGTTTGGATTATGGAAACCCTGATTCAGACGAGCTTTGGTATGAAGCAGAGGCCCGATGGTGACATCGAGATAGATGAAAAATTCTGGGAGGAGGATTTCAGCATCCCTACTTGCAAAGAATGTGGTGGGGTGCTTAAACCAGATGAAAGGATCTTTTGTCTACATTTTGCATTTGTCTTTTGTAGCATTTCTGAGGTAATTAGCTCCTTAATGTTTAATTGAAGGTCAAGTATGTCTTCTTACTTACGTCTTTACTATTTGAAAAATTATTTATCCTCGCTCTCAATTGTATACAGGAGAGCCTCGTTGTCTTTTTTTGTTCGGTTTCTTTTTCTTTTCTTTTCTTTTTTGGGGTTTTATTGATGCAAACGTTTAGTAATTCAGGTGGAGATTTTGTTGATGCAAATCATAAGCAGGGACTAATTTAGTCTTGGGACAAAAGCTATATACACTGTATTACGCATATTCTTAGGCTAAGTTTTCTTCTTGATCCATTTACAGTTCATCGTTCCAATGAAGTCCCACTTCAAGCTAATCCTAATATTTAATCTCTTTCCAATGCATAATTTCAGTTTACCAGTTGCCACTTGCTATGCCAAAGCCTTTACATCACATTGTTGTGATGCCTTAACAAAATCTCATGGTGTTGCTTACTTTAGAATCTCTTAAATGATGTAAGACAATTTACATATAATTTTTGCAAAAAAATTTAGGATTATTGTAATATAAATTAAAATGTGGGAAAATTATCAAAAAAAAAAAGTCATAAATTTATTATAATTATGTCAATTTAGTTATAATTTTTTTTGTCAATTGAGTTATAAAACTTTTGCATTTGTGTCAATTCAGACAATCTAATATTTGTATCAATTCAATCGATCTAATTAATTTTTTCCAGCGGTGACTGTTCGCCCAGGTGATTGTGTACGCTTTCTTGCGAAAAAGACCATCTTCTTTATCTTCTCTTAGAGAAAGTCGTTTCCTGTCAACTCCTTTTCCTTCCGCGCATCTGCAAAGAACCATCGTGGCAACAAGCAACGCCAACTTGCGCGTCGTTTTGTCGGCCCGCCATCCCTTCATATACTCTCGGAGCAATCCATTCCCATTCAGACATTTTCACAAACACGCCCATGGCCAGGAACTGAAAGACTCGAGCGCTCTCCATGGAGGCCGAGTCGTCTCCGTGCGTGACAAACCCAACTCCCTCTGTTGCCCTTTCACCGCCCGACGTCGAATTGTCCTCTCCTTTCTCACCCCACTTCCGTTTACTGATGCAGGTTCGAGAGCTGCGAGATGCTGGCGACTTTCCTGGCGCCGGCACCCTTCTTTGGGGGACTCGTGGATTCTGTGCAGCTTAGCGAACTCCGCTGCCCCGAGGAGGGTCATGACGGACCGACGCAGCGAGGTCGGGTACCTGGCGTTCTCAGCCGTCCAGGTGATGGACGGTCCAAGCCGAGCTGCAGGACCCTGATGGCGCTGGGCGAGTGTGGATGCGAGCATCTGTTCTCGCCGTTGAGGTGCGACAGTGATGGCGAGGGGACGGTCAAGGTGGGCGCCGGATTCCTCCGTCTCTTCCTGGAATTTTACCAGGGACAGGATTTCCAAAACCAGGTATACAGACCTTTTCGCCTTGTTTGACCTCGACTTAGAAGACTGTCTTTACGTGACTTTTGTTCTTTTCCTGGTAATTGCGTTGCATCTTCATAAGTCGAACATCATCAACTTCCACGAAATTACAGTTTAGCTTTCGGTCACCCTCCTGATAACTCGATCGGCCTATGGACTTTGCATATCTTATGATCCATAATCTGGATTTTGAATTTAACTTATTCATCTACCAATCTTACTGATCTTAGGACATCAAGACATATAGTTCTATGGCCGCGAATTGTGTGATGGCTTGTGCGCGGGTTGGTGATGACAACAGGGCCGCGATGAGGGACGGTGGCTGGATGAACAGTTTTTTGGTGTGGGAACTAGTAAAAGGGATAAAGAAAGAAAAGACAAGGTAAAAAATTAAAAAGAGGAGCAAAGAAAATCTCATGACATATGGTCATCCTTTCTTACCATTAAAGAAAACCTGTCGAAGAGCGACATTGAAAATATGAAGTTCACTTTCGCAAATTATTAATCAAAAAGAACTTGAAGGACATTTCTATCAATGCTTGAATCAGAGATGAATTTATCCAAGAGCTATATGCGTGCACCCATCAAGATGCAGATACTTACATCACTTATACAGATGACAAAGAAAAGAGATAACATCTCAAGCCATATTTATTTTATGATACATTCAACCGGTACACAACATAGTATAATAAATACTATAGTCTATTACAGAATTAGATTTACTATGTATATACAAACGATGGATAAATTTACATACTTTAACGTGATTGGGTATGAAAGAGGAAACTATTAGTTGTAACTTATATGCTTTTTTTCCTCAACAGATATTCCTCTTCTTTTCATTGATGCAAAGAAAATCTTTGCTAATGCGCAAGTGTAAAATGTATTCTGTTTTTTAGATATAATGCAAATAAGTAAAGAACTGTTGTTTTAATTATATGTAGAATATTAAAACTTTCGGTTTTCTTGATTTAAAAGTAACAAAGTAATAATTGCTTTTCAAAAAACTTTGTCCTCAATAATCAACTTTTCATATAGCCAATCAGTACTTGCAAATTAAACCTCCACAACCTAATCTAAATCTTATCTCTAGGTGTCTTAGAGAGATATCGCCACATAGAGTAGAGCTTCAATTGCCATTGCTAATCATATCTTGTGAATTGGCTGCTTGTTTCATAAAATCTCAAGAAGAAAAGGTGTAGTTTATGTGGAAAATTCTCCACTCTTTCTTTAATCTAATAAAATGAGTTGAGGATTTTGATATTCCAAACAATTACACCCATATCACATTTATTCAAATTAATTTTTGTGTCATTAAAAATTTCAAACTGCTTAATCTGTGCCACCATTCATAAAAAGTCCCAATTGATGAATTCATGCAACATTTATCGAGTTTGAGATTTTTTGTGATACAAAAGTTAGTTTAGAGTAAATGTGATATGAATGTACCGTTCTTGAATATTTGGTCCCCATGAATTATATGTAGAATAATAAATTCTTTCTAGTATTGTTAATTTAAAAGAAA